>CM060842.1:115947500-116010000 GCA_030762175.1 Metallyticus violacea | reverse complement strand
TGAAAATAATGCATACAAAGATATTGATTCTTGTTCATATCTAAATAAAATACAAAGCACAATAAATAGTTCATTCATTGCACGCAGCTACCATCACCCACTGATATTTAAACACCAAAGTGTTGTGTGGGTCACAAATGACTTATCAGCGGTTCTAGTGTTAAGAAGGTACTGGAGAAAAAACTCCAGGATGCAGTCATGAAAATAATACTAAAAATACGGGAGAATAATAGTAAATTCTCACAAAGTTCAATAATAATTATATAACTATAATTTGCTGAACATAATATTATGTACACAACATGTATAAAAATATTCAAGGCCAAAATTATAAAGTGTATAAACCAGTATATTAATTTATCATGTGGTAAGAAAAAGCCTTACTGCAGCTACAATACAATGAAAAGTTACAACATGATTGAGCTTTTTAAAAGCAAAGCTTAAATGACTGAGGTTCATAATGAAACTTATGGAATTAGTTCATTTCAATAAAATAAGGAATTCAAACTTGTCTAAGAGTAACATAACATTTAAATTTACCCTAATAATGCACATTTCTTGATAGTGCATTATAAAATGTACCATAAACAAAACTGATAAGTAAATTCTACCTTTAAAATTAAAACAACTTTTGCTTTGTACAAAATACAAGAGTCACTGGGTAGACAAAGTGAAGAAGCCCCCTAACAATTTTCTAGTTATAAAGCTGAAAGGTGCCCAACCGCCGTCATAACCGAAAAGAATCAAATAAGTATGTTGAACTAATTGCGTTGCATAGCCATCCGCCCTTAATTCTGTTACTATGAGACGCATTGAAGCTATCGGTTACAGCTAAATCTGGCTATGAGTACATAACCGCTCAGAGGTAAGCTAAGAAAAGAAAATTACCTTCATATATTCGTCCCGGACAACAGTATAAATGCTAAAAAATATGTGTGTGTATGTTATAATTATTTATCCGGAAGTTCTGGACTCAAAACCAGGTCAGGTCAAGATTTCTGGGTACAATTATTTTCGGAGTTTTTTCTTTACCCTGAGAAGAGAATGCCAAATAGATTTAAGGCACCAGGGCTCTTAATTCAATTGCGCCATCATTAATTCTTTCATTTTATTCATCCCTACAGACTTACACCTATAGTATCCAGTCCACAATTTACAGACGTCGTGAGAAGACCATTAAAGTCAAAGCAACCATAAATAAAACATAAAAAAAATTGGAAGCGATAAGTCACGTTATCAGGTATTCGGTTTTGTTTTTATATCACCAAAAATTTTTTGAAAGTGAATATTTTAAAAATAATAATAATAATCCATGAAGTATGGTGTATGATAATATTCTGTATTAATTTTATTAATTTTTATTAATCACAATTTTATTTTATTAGTCACAAAAACGATTTGGTAGGTAGTACAATGCCATTGGTCATAAAATACTGTTGAAATTCCACATAAGTACACTGACAACCGCTGTACATTAGATAGAGCATAAAATAGGGTGTTTACTGTAATAATTATAAATGACACCATTTCTCAAAAATGGAATAATTTCGATGTAGTGATGTAGTGCTAGTTCTCAATTTATCGCTTTGTATCAAGAAAGGTTAACTGTACCTAAACAGTAATATTCCGAACCGTAAAAATTCTCCAATATATTTTAAATTTCAAATCTTCCCCGCTGATATTTCTACCATCAATCGCCATTACTGACAATCTAATTCTCTACATCTAAAGATAAATAATAATGTTGTAACACTTCGTTATTTCAACCAAATAAAACGCAAAACCTTTGAGAAAACAGCCTCATATTCCATGATTCGTTCTACTTTAATCCGGGGGGGAATGATGAAAATGCTGAAGTTTCCGTTTTCAACGGTAAGGGCAGAAATATCAGGTCGTACTGTAGAGCCGCGATGCCCGATATCACCCCCAGTGACAGGCACCCCGCACAGCGGGAGGTGGACAACTAACACGGCAACCAGCACAGAATTTGTGTCTGCTACATTAGGTTTCCTTCCTGCATAACGCGAGCGCACTGCGCAATTTCCTCTAAGAAATTCAGTAGCACAGTGGTCTTGGAGAAAAGTCCTAACTAAAGTTAAATAAATAAATGGAGGGAAACATAGGAATGAGTAGGACACTTTTTTAGAAAGGAAACATATCCAGCATTAAAATAAAAGTATGGAACGCGTTCTTAAGGAAAAAGCCTATACAAAATGATTAACATTCCAAGCTTATCAAAACAAAAAACCCGTATCATTTAAGAAAAATGAAACGAGAAGAACCTACTGAAATAGCCAGTACAGACAACATTTAAATTGTAATAATGACTTTGTTCATTATTAATGAAAATATAAGCAGTTTAGAATGGAATAATGATGCGAAAGAATGAAATGAGAATCATTTAATGTTCACTAACAAAAATATGGGTTCCTTGATACTCAAATCGAACATTACAAAGTAAAATATACATCTTTTTTCCAATACTGAGACAAAATATTATAAATTCGCACTTTAATAAATAATTATAACAGGAATATAGTGCCAAATAATTCAGAATAAATACTATTATATGAAAATGTTGGAAAAATATACTTTGATGACTGAATTGCTTGAGCGGATTGACACAGTACAGTTATTTTAATGATGATGATTTGGTTTATTTGCGGACGTTCTTTAACATCTCAGATCATCAGCGGCCCATTCAATTCACGGCGTGAAACGGCTGACAAATTTTGCTCAGAGGTCTCTTCTTGCAGACTTGAAGTCCTTTATCGTGCCGTAAATGTACGACACGGGACCCACGGCTTTACCTCCCTTCCGAAGGAAGCCATACTTAGGATTTTTACGCCAGAAAAACCCCATCATTCCTGGCCGGATTTGAACCCACGATCTTGGATTTAGTAGGCAAGTATGGTTACCACTACACCACCAGGACCGACTGTTACTTTAATGAAACTGTAAAATATAATTTTACAGTTTTTCTGTGCTGTGTTTTGATGATAATCATAACAAAACTAAGAAAAAATGTATTACTGTTAAATCAATCTTAAAAAAATATATTGAAAAAGAAAACTGACGTGTAAAAACGGTTGCCTATATGGGAGAATCGTAAACCGAAGTTATCCTTTAAAGAAACGGATATTATGCATCCTTCATGCTCAGGAAAAAGATAAATTCAAAAACATATTATATCCTACTGTTATTATATTTGTGACTGTAATACGATAGGGGAAATAGATTGTAACGGGTGATCCGTTATGGTAGAACGTTAAATTAATTACTTAAACCATTAATCAGGAGTTTCAAACGGATATTAAATATCGAGGTGGAGGGAGCATGCGCTGGAGTGCGTCTTCTCAGAACTTGGGGTGTTGTCAGCGTTGCTGAAAGACCGCCCATCAGAAAAAATCCTCGCAGTCTTATCATAAACTTCCTAATTTGAACGATACCTTAGGTGTACATGCTGCCTTAGGGGAGACGGTGATAAAACTTTTGTATTCTGAATTTTGAAATTTTCATTATTAAAAGTGTTTCCAAAACTTAATACATTTAAAAATTAAATAACCTTCTTCTGCATTGTGTCACACCACCTTTCCAAGATTCGTTTTCTTTCTTGTGTATTTCTGGAAGTTATATCTTAGCAAAACGTGCTGCAGAAGCCACGGTTTTCCATTCTAATTTGACAGGATGCAACCTAGATATCTACGTATACCTGACATAGAGGGCTGTGAGAGTTTTGTGCCAATGTGTTATTGTTTTGCTTGCGGTGAATGAATTTTTTAATATGTTGCAAGCATTTTGTTCTGTGCAATTAAATTTCAAGATGTCAACAGTGGTAAGTGCACAGAAAAAATATAAGAAGACACACATTCAAAATACCAAATTCAAACAGAATATTGAGATTAAGGTTAAACAAGCACAAACTTCTCCTAGTGTTTCAAAACAAAGACTAGGACAAGGTATTGTTTTCGAAAGTGGTGATGAGCAAAGAACTGGTTTAAGACTGATAGATATTGAGTTGTTATTTGCAGCTTGTTTGTTCACTTTGTGGTGAAAAGTTTTATATCTAATAGAGATGACAACGACAGAGAGGGACAGTTTGCAATTTGCACATAATGTGTGAAAATGACACCTCATTCAAAACCTCAAAAAAAGCTTGAATAACTTATGAGGCTAATATTAGATTAGCTTATCTGGGTGTTGGAAGAGAAAGTGGTAATCTGTGTGGCATTCTAAGCATGCCTCCCCAGCAATAAACCAGGCTTTATTGAAAGCTGAGTATGAAGTGTGTGAGGACAGTATGAGAGCTGTAGCAGCGCAAGCGGCTGAAGAAAACATTGGGCCAATGGAAGTGGAAACTAAAGATGATATTTCTACAATCATATGTGTATCCACACGTATCATTTCATGGCGTTTCTCGGCGTGAAACGGCTGACAAATTTTGCTCAGAGGCCTCTTCTTTCAGGCTTGAGGTTCTTTATCGTGCCGTAAATGTACGACACGGGACCCACGGCTTTACTTCCCTTCCGAAGGAAGCCATACTTACGGTTTTTACGCCCAAAAATCCATTAATCCTGGCCGGGTTTTGAACCCGCGATCTTGGGTTTAGGAGTGTTGATACAGATAAGGTGTTAGATGTGCAGGTTTTATGCAAACACTATAGGGTGTGTTCCTTGCATAAAAAGGACAGTGATCTTATAAAATAAAATTAATGGCCAAAACAACATAAAAGTTACTGCTACTTCATATGATATTCCATAAAAACTTTTTGTATCTTTATTATCTACAACGTGTTCAGGGCCTTGTACTTACCAATCACCCACCATAGGTGAACACTTGCCGATAGTTAACCCCTTGTTTATCTCATTAGTCTTGTTTGCAATTGAGGCAATATATGCTATCACAGGTTTTTAAAAACAACATTTGTGTGCTGACGCAAACCCTCACGGCACAATCCTGTTCAGACACTAGCAGCAAGAAAATACGACGAAAAGTCATTAAGAAATTTACAAATCGATGTGCGGTACTACATGTTTCAGTGAGACACCTGAGGCATTTGACACTAGATGGCAGCATTAGTATGATGGCAATTGGTGACACGAAATAATCGATGTTTAGGATGGCGAAACAGCAGTTACAAGAGTATGTGTACAAACCTCGAGCAGAGCTCCGTAGTGTAACTTTTGTGGGCAAAATGTATGGAATCAATGAATATTTATAAAGAAATACTTTCCATATACGGTGAGATATCTCTCACGTCAAGCTGTTTACAATTGTTTGCAGAAGTTTTCTGAAGGGCAGAAATACATTAAAGACGAACACTGTGTCGACCGGCACCGGGGATTACCACAGAAGTGAATTTGCAACGGGTTGACTTAATCTAAGCAGGGAGAAGGGTAACTATAGACGTTATAGTCGCCGCTATTAGTTGTTCACACGGCATGCCGTACCTCATAATGCACGCTAGGTTAGGTTTTCACAAAGTCTGTGCACGATGGGTGGGTGGGTCTGTGCATGTTGACCGCACAACATAAAATGCAAATAATGGGTCTGGTGTTACAATATCTCAGCCGCTACCGCGATGTTGAAAGGCACAATATGCTATCCCGAATTGAAATAGGTGCCGAGTTTTGGGTTCCCATTACCAACCTGAGACAAAGCGTGCGTAACTATAGTGGAAACATTTTGCATCGCCTGCGATATACTGCTCACCGCATTTCCACTTCAAGGACATCCCGTATACGGCGACTTCTACTATACCATCCTCAGCGGACTCCGTAAGACCATTCATAGGAAGTGGCCGCGTCCTTATACAGTCAATTAAACAAATTAGACGCTGCAAAATTTCAAGTAAGAGGTTCTCGATCATCCCCCGTATAGTCCCAATTTTGCCTCAAGCGACTTACATTTGTTCGGTGTGACTAAACTTCATATTTTGGGTGAACGTTTACCCGATAGTGAATCTATAGAAAGGGAAAGTCACTGCCTGGTCCCCTCAGCAGCCCAAAAAATGTTATGCTAATGGATTTCAGGAGTTTTTAAAACGATGTGCCCCAGTGTACTTGGATATTAAAAAGTACAAGTATTTTTCAACCAATTCTCTTATTTGTTTAAGTTATATATTCATTTGTAACTTAATGACATACTCTCGTATTTATGACTAGACTACCTTCAGTCTGGGAACTTCTCATAACGCTGTGTAGTGTCACATCCATTGCCATTCGCCCGACCGTACATAAAAATTATATCTGCCTGCTCATGATGGTTAACTGTTCAAAGTAACTGAACTGCTGCACAAATGAAACATAAGAAGTACACAATTCTTAAAGGACAGCACACTGTACAATGTACTCAGCATAAATAAAATGCGTTTCAATAAAAATTTAAAAATCAAGCATTTCCGGATGCATGTTCAAATACTTTTTCTTGTATTGGTGTGAGGAACTCGATCCCAAAGTTTGTCCTAGTATTTTGGTACTCTCTTTACATCTGATAAAATGGCCAAACATAAGATTTTACATCTGTAATTTCAACAGTGGCATTTATCATCAGAAATCGATACATGACCATCTCCTCTCATCCCGTTCACTACTTAAAAGAGGGCAAGTGCAAATACTGCCACTTAGTTGGTTGCCAATTCTTGAAAGCATGGCGTTTTTCAAGTCACGTTACTTGAAGTCTATATACCTGCTATGGGTCTGGCAATGCTATTATTGTGGAGTATGCTAAAAAGTATTATATTTCTATTACCACTTAACAAAACTCAGCGAGAGTAAAACAATTGTTTGGGATATGTTTATCACACTTGTTTTATAAAGACCCACTTGCTACTTTGTTCGGAATACGAATTAACCAACATGCATTATTTATTCTTCCAACCGCAAAGTGATTTTTGCGACCTGATCCTGTGTGACATGACATGACATTAAAATTCACTATTCTCGCCTTGTGTTTCTCTGTTTCTCTTTCACTGTGACTCGGAGTGATTTATTATGCTGTGGCTTGCTACATCTAGGACATGCTGAGTAAATATGGAGATTTAAATTGTGTGGACACAATGGGATCAAGATGGTAGATTAGCTAATGAATACGCGAGGTGTGGTCTCTGTACTGTGAAACTGCGATAGTGCTGCTAATGTATACGAATATTTAAACAAGTATATGATGAGTTCCCGCAGTTTATCGTAGTCCTCAAATATGCATTTGCTATTTCCACTGGAACTTCGAGCATTCAGTACAGCTGGTTTAGCGATTGGAGGTGAGTGCCGCACAAATTTAAATCTAAATAAAAGAAAATCTGTTAAAACGTAGAAAATTAATGCGCAAGTTGACCAGGTTGTGAAATATTTTAGCTGCCTTCTGTTTTCCACGAATTGGCCGCCCAACAAAAATACTTTCCATTCCCCATTACTTCCCCACGTGCCATTCACTATTTTTTGAATGTTTAAAATATTTTGTTGACCATGGCTAATTTAAAGGCTACTGGCCTATCGGAGTCAAAGCTCCAACGGAATTAGTTTATTAACCATACAGCGACAGGCCCTTTTAAAAAATGGGCTTCACATTCGACCCTAGGGTCAAGCCACCGCAACGGTAAAACACCAGATATTTTCTCATTTGCACAATTTTTACATTGAAGTTATAGCTTATAACACACATACATACATAATATTTATATTACTAATTACAATGCCAAAATATGATTAGGCTTACGTAAATATACATTATAATTATATTTCAGTGGGGGGTGGATCGGAAAAACTGAAAAAATGCTGTCAAATCCAAGGATAAAAAGTCAGGTATTAATTTATTGACTTAAACGCATAATGATGTTCTAAACTTTTGGTCAAAGTCTGGATAGTAACATCGTTAATTTGCGATGACAGTTGACAGCTGGTATGTTTTCAAATTATGATCCACATATGCCAAGGATTTCAGAAGCAGCTCCTTGTAGCTAACAGTGATAACATCCAAGGGAATATCACATCATCAATAAATGGAGAATGCGAGTAATGCTTTTCTTTTTCTGCATTGCCCACCCAATGTTCATTCCTGATACACGACTCAACTTATTCTCATATCAGTTTGATGTGTAAACTAACTAGAATTCGTCAATTACATATTTGATGCGACGAGAGTTCTCTTCTATTTTCCTCGTATTATCCTTAACCAGTAATTAATTGTTCTTATTTTTAAATTCACACTTTCGTTAAAATTCCAAACTCTGTAAGAACCCCACGATTTGCTGCACCCCTCCCTACTTGTAGCAACCGTTTTAGAAATTGTGTTTGTACCTGATTTAAGTTCCTCGGAACAATATAAAATAGGCATATTCATATACGCCGAATGCATAATAGTAAACTTTTTATAGTTTTTTTAAAATATAGAAGGGGAGGAGAAAAGATAATTTTTATCTATCATGTAGAGGGCAGGTACGTATTTTCAGTTTAATCAGAAAGGTAAAGAAAACTTTATGGAAAAATGTTGCAATCCAAAATGGAACAGTCATCCAGAGGTCTATTGATCTACGACCTTCCTCTAAAGAGGCTTTCATACTCGTGCCTGCAATGTAATTAACAATGCTAGTTAAGAATGAACACGATTGTAGGAATGCGTGTACCATTTTACATCGATCTCAACGTGCCGCCTTTTCCCAAGCGGTGCCTGTAGAACAGTTGCGATAAAAACAACAATGTAAATATAAGGACATAATGACCATCGATACGTCATATGCATTAGACAGCTCAGAGATAAGGCCGCTATTCTACAAGCAAGGAAAAGTAGTGTTACACTGAAGGATACCGCGTCATAAATCAAAATTTGAGCCAACAAACCAGTGGCAGTTGCTCCATTTGACGGGGGTGACAGAATTAAACGTCTTTTGTAACAAGTGTTTCGTTAATTTGTTTCATGTAGCTCATGTTTTCAGAGCTTTGACTTTTTCTGAGCTTGCTGGTTAAACGTTGTGCACCTTAACAACTATAGCAGACAAGTCTAAGAATATCTCTAGAGGAAGATAGTTCTAAGCGACGCATTCCTTGCCGTTTTCACGTTAGATGTCAGGTGAATGAGTTTTCTGTGCCGTAAATGTTTGGCTGGCCTATTCATCTGTTAAGCCAATGAAAACAATTTATTCGTTTCTCACCTCCGTTAACCTCTTATTAATGTCACAGTTTGTAGGTTCACTATAGTTTCTCGGCATGCTGTTTGAATACAATTTTATATAAGATAGCAGCTTGCGGAATCCTCTGCCGAACACCCAAAAATATCTTCTCAGAGCCCAAAATATTATTTTAATCAACTGAATAAATATGAGAACTAAAAAAGTAAAAATTTTCTAAATATTTGATAAATAATGACAAGATCTACATTTTAAATTAGTGAAATATTTGTTATAATAGAAAAAGAAATTACAGGAAATAAAGTTGTTAAATATTTTTTAATATTGAAGCTTTAAGTTACATTTGTTTTCTGAGAAAATTATCAGAAATCAAGGTCAGGCAAGATAATTTAGCAGGTAATAGGAAATGTATAGGAAATTCTTACATAATAATTAACAAAGTAAATTAGGGTTTCCTTAATCGCCAAACCAAGACAATATATAGGGTTATGATCACGGATATGTTAAAATTAAAACTAATGAACATATTCATCAAGATGTAGTTACATACATTTTTGTTACTTCTGAGTTTCCAAGAATATTATTTGAAAGAATTGTAACAAATATTAACAAACGCAATGCTTCCAATTGCGGAATAAAATTAAATCTGTGCTTTTTAAACGCCTTATCTGATTTTATACTTGTGTACAATTATTAAAATACATAAAAAAGTTTGAATCCTTTGGTTCAAAGTGACTACTCTATTCACCGTAGTAAATAACAATTTAAATTAAATATTAATTGTTTGTTCTTTCTGGAACACATCTACACTATATTACCGAATTCTATTTTAGAATTTAGTAGTAGGCAATTAAAACTTTTAATAAATGTAAATAGATAAATTATGGAATGTAGTAAAACAAGTGCTAAAGAAGCACAGGACAAAACATAAGTAGATTTGAAAAATTTAAATTCAACTGTTGGAACGGAAATATATTACCTGTAACAAAGGACATATTTATGAAGGTAAAGTTCAAAATATCCTACTCTTAGAAAGCAGAAATATGGACTATGAACAAATAACCAAATGCCCACTTCGAATCAACATAAAACTTTTGCCATCTATGAAAGTCGTTCAAAAAGTAATGCACCGTTTTCTCTCTCTCTCTCTCTCTCTCTCAAAATATTTGTAATTTGATGAGAATATATATGAATGCTTTTTTTAAACGTACTATTTTTCTGCATCGTCTCCATCAACTTAAACGATTTTACATTAGCGTGGAACAAAGGACCTTGCCGGTACCATATTGGCCTCTTCCAAGTATTTTAAGAGACCCAAAGAGGTGAAAGTGCGCCGATCGCCGCGGTTCAATGCGTGTGGAGAGTTGGCGCAGGTGGTGAAATCGGTTTTCTTATTTTTTAGCGTTTTAACTATGGAGTCTACCGACCAACAATGCTCAGATGGAATACATAACTCCCGCACACCCACCACATAAACGTTTATGGATGTTTACAATATTTTCGTTGCTTGTAACGGAAATCTGCCGCCGGCGCCATTTTAGAAGTTCGGTACAGCTTTATCGTTTGCCGAAATTACTTTAAATTCAGCATAAACACAGTAGAAGCATCAGATTTTACGGAAGCAGAAGTGTACTTTTTTATCTTTTTGGGACATTGCTGTTTAAGCTATCCTCTAAAAATAAATAAAGTGCGAAGTGCAACAAGGGACATTTTGGAAGTCATATTTTGATATGAACACATTAACACTAGAAAGCCCAGCAGTCAATTTTGATTTTCAACCGCTCATATTTTCACTGTTTTAGAAGTATTTTTCTATGGTTTTGTGACTTTTAATCCTGTATGTATATCATTTCAGGAGTAACTTAATAACAACAAATTTACCATCGGTTGCCGTAGGTTGACCCCTTCCTTACCCACATTTCTTATGTCGTTTATTGCGTAGTAGTAACCGACAATAATCAACAACAATGTACAACAAACATGTTTCAAACTCATTGTAGCGTAGTGTGTGAGTCATTGTTTATCAGCTTTTGCTAAACTTTCGCTTAGCATCACATTTTCACGTAGCTTTCATCGTCTACTGTCACATGGCTGATTATAAGAATGAAGAAACATCTAAAGCACCTAAACGCAAGACATGTCAAATGGGGTTAAGTAAGAAAAACAAAACTAAGATAGTTGTTTTCTAAATGTAAAAAGTTTGTATGTGGTTGTTGTACAATCAAAAGCTCTGCAAAAAGAGCCAGAATGTTTCAATCTAACAGCCGTATTTATAGACAGCGCATCTTCAGGCTATTCCAATTTCGTTTCCTTAATAGACATGATGAATAAATTCAATGTATATTTTGTGATATTTGATGCTTAAATTTTATAGTTTTATAATGGTTATAAATGCTATTTGGCCGTTAGTGCATATTCCTTAGTTTTCTACTTAAAATAGGCATATTTCCGCAACTGCAAATGCAACCAAATCATATATTTATATTTACATGTTTTTTTTTTTTAATTGAGTGACTGAAATTCTTCTGACTGAAAGTGAGAACTCAAGTCAAGACAAAGGATTTCGTATTTGTGCACAGCGGCAAATATTTTGACAGGAAACAAAGCTGAATTTCACTCCGCTGTTAGTCTTATGCATGTACCCAATTAAAATATGCTCCAGTGACATTTGTAGATGTGGTAAGATATTTTCCTACTTTCAAACTTATTCTTACAGACAAAATATAAGATTATGGTGAACATTTTGGAAAAGGCACTTGTAACTTTTTGTAAGACACACTCTAGGAAAATAAGTGAGTGTTAAACAGTGTAATAATTTCTAGTTGTCTAAATCAGACCATATCCCATCTAAAGTTTATCTCGAAAAGTTTGGCACCTTATTTAGAAAAATGAAATAAATGATAAACTGCTAGTGAGTAAGTATATGATTTTTAAGACGAAAAGAGCATTTTTATGTGAACATTTTCAAATTGCCTTTTTCCGATATCAAATTGAGTAATTTGGAACATTGTATATTGGTGTAATAGTTTAATGATTATATTTAAAATCTATTGCAAGTATTTTTTTACTTGAACGTGATGTGCTAATATAGTACATATTATCTATATAAAATTTAATGAACTAAAATCCATTATTAAACTGTTGGCAAGTTTAACGTAATTTCAATATACTGAGCGTGTCAAAAAATGTATACACGCTTTCACAGTAGATATCTATTTAATACATTTTAAAGTTTTACCGAAAAACAACGGTAATGTGTAGTATGATGTTCTGTAAATAGATGTGACTCACATACATTATGATAGCGTTGCTACGTGACAGGCAAATCAACAATGAATAAATGAAGTCAAGATTATCGTATGATGTTCTGTAAACAGTTGTGACTCACATTACGTTGTGCTAGCGATGCTACAGCAAAATGTATCAAGATTATCGTTTGAAAAGCAGAAAGAACTTTTGAAGTGGTACTGGAAAATCGAGAATGTTGTTGAAGTTCAAAGGCAACGGAGACGTGTGTACAGAACAGAGCTGCCAACACGAGTAACAATGGCACGCATTCGAGACAAATTTGAGACGCGTGGTACCGTATGGGATGTTCACAAGGGCAGATCTGGGAGACGTCGCATAGCAACAAGCCCCGCGCACGGGAGCTAAGGCACCGGATAGGACGAAGAGGTCAGATTGAGTTTTCACTGCGTTCTCCGGATCTAACTCCGTTGGACTTCTACCTATAGGGAACTCTTAAGGATGTTGTATACCGTAGAAAATCAGCTACACTGACAGCACTTCGGGAAGAAATTGAAAGGGCATGTGTTGCAATCGCTGAGGATACTTTTGCAAATGTTGCTCAATCAGTAGTTCAACGTACTCAGAAGTGTATCGACGCCGATGGTGGGCATTTTGAGCAACCGTTTTAACTGTAAAAGTATAAGATGATTAATACTCATCATTTTCTGTTTGTGTGAATTCAGTTTTGTTATGTTAACAAGGGTTTTTCTTTACTTATAAGTTATATACATTTTTTGGCACCCTTTGTATTTGTTCTTCCTATTTTCAGTGTTATAGTGCACATTTTTTTTTTTTTTTTAGATCTTATTTTATGCGCCAAAATTCCACTGTTTTAATACCCAAAAGTTTGCTATGTAGTAATGAGTTACATACAGAGTTAATTTTCCGTTTTGTTCCTTCCTATTAGTCTAACTTTCCATAATTAAGAAAACCTTAACTTGAACAATGAAATGCGTTAATGGTGCAATAGTGGTGGCGATAATGTCTAGGTGGTGCTTGCCACCCAGGAGGAATCTAATTAAAAGGTACTAGAATCGTTGAACAAGGGGCCGACTGACTATATGTATTTTGAGAAGTCAAGGGCGCGGGGCACGCTCAGTTGATCACGTCGGCCGATAACCGCAAGCACGCGGGCCGCACGCTTCGATAGGCATTTCCCCAACCTGCCTGTCTTTCTCACTATATCGCGATCTCACGGCAACGAGCCCCAACTTTGACTGACGTCCCAGCCAGCACACACTGCAACAATCCGCCCTTAGCTTTATCTAACTCTTATTAAAAACATTAATGTTTTGTATTGCTGCCTTTCCAAGATTAGCATTTTGACTAACCCAATTCTTAAGAGGCTAGTTGAACGATTTCTGTATAAGGCGATATATACAGTGATCTGTTTTGGGTATGGATAAAACGAAAACACTGAAACACATTTACTACTAAACGTTACATTTTACAACATTGAAAGATGGGAGATTTCCCAGAATGCTACATGGTCTTCATTGCGCACTCTGTACAATTCATAACGTTGATGCAATTCAGCCCATATCCATTGTAACATCAGAAGGACGATTTTTTGGAAAACACGAGTAATTTTTATTTTATTTTTTTTTATTTTATTTATTTATTTATTTATTTTTTTTTTTTGGAAAATGTCGAACCTCCAATGCCCAGTGAAGGGTGCACCCTTTCTGGAATATAATGTTCATATGTTGTCTTCGTCAAGTTGTGGCAACAAAAACAACTGCAACATACTCAAATAAGATTTATAGCCCTCGCTGTTGATTTGTAGTAACCATTTCAATCATCTACAATTTTGTGTTTATGCATTGTCGATTTTCATTTTTGCCATGTAAGAAAAACTTCATCTTTGATGCAAAAATATTACCTCAAAAAATTTCTTCTACTATTATATTAGCTTTTATAATAATATTATCCATACCAAAACAGATTATTCTATAAAGCTTGCATTTTAAAATATGAATGCAGAGAAAAGGTTTTAGCCTGAATGGAATATAAAAACAAAATAATGCAACTCTGGATATTAGAAGAGCAACCATGTACGAATCAAATTTAAAGCAACTGTTTGTTCCTAAGGACGTTTTCAAACAGGTAACTGAAATAATTATCAACTATTTCCGTAGAAACAGGGTACATCTTTCGACAGCGAACTGGGTAGGCTGGGGCTCGCCTGCCCCTCAGATTTTTCTGAACTATCATCAAAGAAGGCTATGGAAGTGTTGGTGGCTTTTGCAACATTGTGAAAATCGTTATCCGAACTCGTTTATCTAAAAAAAAAACGTGTAACAATTTGGAAACCTTGGAGTCAGTTCAAACGCTACAAATTTCTCTTATTTTATGTATATGATCTTTCACTACTGAGGCACCATAGGCGGTGGACACTGCTAATACATGAGATTAAATAATATATTGGGAAAGGACATTTTTAAGTTGCAGGCCTAAGTTTAGAGTACCTCTCCGGCATTTACCATTTATTAGGGCTGAGGAAAACTTGGGGGGAAAACCCCACTCAGGGAGGACGGTACTGGTGGGAACTGAACCCCAAACTTCCCGCTCACGAGTCCGCGCCTTAACGACCTCGGCCACCCGTGACGGTTTTAGTGAGTTGTTAATTCATAAAAACTAAAATATGTTTATGAAGTACGTGGGATTTATATTGAATAGTGACATAGTTTATTGGTTGTATTTAATCGGGCTGAGATCTTCCGGAATGTACCTCTTAGAGAAATGTTATTGTTAGAACATTGTGCTGCTATGTTAGAGAGTATTGAAAGACTTTAAATGTTACTGCACTGCGTTTAAAAGAGATTGGAATTTAATACACTGTGCAATTGCAGAGTGAATATGACAAAAGAAGTAGTAATGATACTGAGGAGGAATGCTGGATATCGCGATAAGACATTTGTCTTGAAAGTCAGCTGAGAGGGAAGTATGATCATGAAGTTTACCTAAGGACGAAGGGAGAAGGTTTTGAAATCTTATCCTTGTTTGCGCGTTTTAAGAGCTGCTGTTTGTTATATCCTGCGAGTAAGGTGTTGGCTGGAAGTTTGGACGGACATGGGGATTAAGTTGTCAATCGGCGTGGACAAGCGGGCCCAATGATAACACTGTTTGTGTGCAGCACGGAGCATCTATTCCGATATAATCTAAAGGGGATTAGAAGCCGGCTGCCTATCCTGTTAGTGATATATGAGTTTTATCTCTTCTCTCTTCCACACTCCAACACACAATAGTGCTCGCTTTGTACCTTATCTCAATCTTTATTTACTACGAGCCATAAAGATAAATGCGGTTACTACTACAAAATCTAGTGCCGCGTTTGCTTTGGGAATCCGTGGAAATCCAGCCTTACTGATTTCATTTCTTCCTCAAAACAGAATCTGTGGACAAGATTAAGTGAGAGATCACGCTCAGTAAACACTTTTCTCTAGCACTTTGAATAAATAAAGTTTTCAACTTTGTTGACACTGTTTTCTTGAAGCATACACTAATTGATGAAAATATTCTGGTTGAAATATCGCAATAAAACAGACGCTTTACTATCTAATTTTACTGCCACGGGTGGCCGAGGTCGTTAAGGTGTGGACTCGTGAGGTCTGGGGGTTCGAATCCCGCCAGGACCGTCCTTCCGTCCTTCCAGGTTTTCCTCAGTCCTCATAAATGGCAAATGCCGGGGAGGTACCCTAAACTTAGGCCTGTTACGTTTCCTTTCTTAAAAAATCTTTCCCAATATATCATTTCATCTCGTATATCATCAATGTCCATCGCCTGTGGTGCCTCAGTAGTAAAAACGGGCGTTAAACACCATTAAAAAAACTATCTAATATTTGCAATTTTTAAACAAATAACTAACCGATAATGCGCAATATTCTGTATCATAATTTATGGTAAGATTAGAGATTTTAAGAAAAAGTATGCACCGAATAATTCAATAAAAGTCTTGTTGGTTTGGAATCAGAATACTGTGGATCAAGTAATTAAAATAAAGTTCATCATAGTGAAAGGAACAATTGAATGAAAAGCAAACGTCTGCATATTATAACTTGGATTTTAAATACCTTAATTGCAAAATTAATAAACAATGATATAAATTAAATTCAAAAGAATATAGAACACAATAAAATAAATATTTTCCTAAGAATATGAATATAGAAAAAGTCCCAAAGTTTCAGAACGACAGGCAGCTCAGATACACGTAAGACCCGAGTTCCTTTTTGCATAAAACATAAGACACAGAGAACTATGAATGCACTTAGGTGTGGTCAAAAGATAACGGCGTTTTTTTTTTATTTTGCGAGCTTCATAAATCCGATTTTAATTTTTTTTAACTTGTTGGTACACATGTTTCTGACCAATGTTGGCTATTTCAGCTGTTATGGATGTTAGTTCATTGATGACAGTTGAAAATGTTAGACGTGTTTTGGTGTGCACGGCGATTTTTTACTTTCGAAAAAGATGGATCAAATATTTGTATTAAATTTTGCTTGAAAAATGGAATAATGTGCAACAAAGTTTTCGAAATGTTGACTGTGGCTTTTGGCGAATCTGCTATGAGCAAGACAAAAACTTACGACTGGTACAGATGTTACAAAGAAGACCGCGAAGAAGTCCTAGCACATCAATAATCGCCGACAAGTGAAGAAAACGATTCTGGAAAATCGCCGAACCACTCTCAGAAAAGTTGTTGATGATGTTGGTATATCATTTGGTTCATGCCAAGCAATTTTTTCGGGTGTTTTGGGCACGAAACGTGTGGCAGCAAAGTGTTCCGAGATTGCTCTCACACCTCACCTGCTTGTTCGTGATTTTTTGGCCAAAAACAAAACCGACATGCTGCCTCAGCCATCATACTCGCCGTACATGGCCCCCTGCGACTTTTTATATTTCCGAGGCTGAAGAAAACCATGAAAGGACGACGCTTTGCCACCATTGATGAGATAAAAACACAATCGCTGAAGGAGCTGAAGGGCATACCGAAAAGTGAGTTCCAGAAGTACTTTCAAGATTGAAAAAAGCGCTGGCACAAGTGAATTATATCCGGAGAGGACAGAATTTATCTTGATGTTGATGGATGAATAAAGATTATTTAGGAAAAACGAATATTGCCGTTATTTTTTGATCACACCTTGTAAAAAGAAATGTTGGAATAAATTGTTTTAAGCACAAACCATACTTTATTTTATATTATATTCCTATAGCATAAGCCCTGTACGACATTGATGTAAGTGAATAATACCATTATAGGATGTTCACGAATTACATTGCAACAGTTTCAGATATTGTACAGGGGTCGCTTAGACTAGCAACTTGAGATACGAATTCTTTGATATTCCATTCAAGTTTCATAGTCACTGTAAGTTTCTAAAAGAAAAGTACGGCACCGATTAATAAAGATTCCATTCTAAATGATATCAGATATCACTCAATAACTAATGGATGTTCTGGAACATATATCTTTGCCGGAGATATACAATGTTGACTTAGGTAAATGCGAATCATTGTTATGGACTTTAAGTTTCGTTAATTACTGTTTTACCATTACATTTCATATTTAAACATACTTTATCATAACATAAAAAAGGCAAGAAACAACTATACGGACGACCCGAATCTATGATCTATGACCACAGTCCATTAGACCACACAGTCAAGTAGATAACTCCCTCTAGACTAAGCTACAAAACAGGATAAATCAGTTGACCGTTGTTCAGTGCCTTAATGTCATATGATTAGTCCAAGACTTTAATCTTTTAATAGTACTAAATTTTGAAAACGCTGATGATGAGCTATTGAAAATCATCTGACGTTTCTCTCCCGCGAAACAGGTTTGAAGGCATTCTAACAGTAAATGTTATCACCTTTTTGCTTTAACAATCAGCTACTTTTAACTTCTTTATCATCATATAACTACGAATGTTTTTCGTGAACCATAGATTCCCTATCTCAAATCAGACCCCTCTACAATCTCTAAAATATTGTTGTGTAAATAATTACATTCGATATGTTTTAGTATAACAATAACGTTGCCCCGAAATCTGTCATCGACTTAATTACCTACATTATTTAGGCAGAAGTTTTAAAAGAATTCATTGTTACTTTTAAGTTTATGATTGAAAAAGCTAAAACAGAAAAAAAGGAGCAAGTTTAATTGGGCTAAATGTATGGAATGAATGAATTGTGTTTAACGCCCGTTTTTGCTATAGAGGCACCACAGGCGATACATGAAATGAAATGATAAATTGGGAAAGGATTTATTTTTAAGGAAGGAAACGTTCCAGCCCTAAGTTTAGGGTACCTCCCCGGCATTTGCCATTTATGAGGACGGAGGAAAACCTGGAAAAACCTCAGTCAGAGAGGATGATCCTGGCGGGATTCGAACCCCACAACTCCCGCTCACGAGTTCGCGATTTAACGACCTCGGCCACACGTGGCGGTCTAAATGTATGGAGAAACAATATGCCAACATAGCTATTTAAAACTGTACATCAATCTTGTCATCCATTGGTAAAAATCCTAAGCATGGCTTCCTTCGGAAGGGAAGTAAAGCCGTGGGTCCCGTGTCGTACATTTACGGCACGAAAAAGAACCTCAAGCCTGAAAGAGAGGCCTCTGAGCAAAATTTGTCGACCGTTTCACGCCGTGATTTGAATGGGACGCTGATGACCTGAGATGTTAAAGAGCGTCCATAAATAAACCAAACCAAACTTGTCATGAATTTGTCTAACATTTAAAACGTCATTGCTTGCTCGAAGAAAAGTGATTAGTATGTCCCAATGAAATATGATGATTATGTTATACTTATAAATTCATTAATAATATCGCTGGTATTAAATTACATAATATGGAAGGTATGAGATAATAATACACAGAGTGAACATTTACATTTGTTACAAATAACCACCATGAAACAGTATGTGGTAAAGTCTGAATACATTGGAACACTTTTTCCCCAAAGAAACTCAAACATACGTAATTTAGTTATGTTGCTAATAAATGCTTATATTAATTAATTTTCCAACTATAATATATAAATATTTATTTTATTTACTACGTCTATTAAGACAGGCAAATATTTTTCTTCGTTATCATATCGACGACAGATTGTAGTATCAGGGTATAGCGTCCTACGATGCTAAGAGCTTCCATTGCATATGAACATCTGTCTATTTTTAATATCTTTTCAGGGTTCCTGCACTTGGAATATTTTTGACAATAATTAATTATCAATTCGTATTTTGGAATATCACAAAAAATAAATAATCAGTGTCTGTCATATACTTCCGATTATTATGAAATAATTATATTCACTTTTAAAACACTATGACGTAGGGTCTAAACAGTAAATCTTAATTTTGATGCAGATTGATATAAAGTGTCAGAAATGCAATTCGTGTATATTTTAATTAAATATTTAAACAAAACAAAAATAGCAGTATACAAAGTTTGGTAAAAAAAAAAATATACACGCTGCGGACAGGATTCGAACCTGTGCGGGTAGAACCCATTGGATTTCAAGTCCAACTCCTTAACCACTCGGACACCGCAGCTCTTGTTTAATGTATTTCCTTGTATTTCATTTACACAAAAAAATATGCCTGATTGTATAGTTTTTAATGTTATTCACCAACTACACATAAATTGCATTTCTGACAATTTTATTAATCTACTTCTAAATTAAGATTTATTGTATAGACTCTACGTCATAGTGTTTTAAATGTTTATATTAATTATACTCGTCATCTAGTGGGTCCTCTCCGCAAGGTTGTCAGTCAATCATTTAAACATTTTGAGATAATTGTGTGGAAGCGAATGTCTTTAACTATGGATCTTGATCACTTATTTGTAGAGATCTACATTTTGACAGCAGTAAGCTCCAAGCAATACCATCCGTGTAACTGTGCATGGAGTATTGCTTGGCGGCAACTCACCTCACTTATACGGCTCTTCTGCAGGTAAGAGAGAGTAGATTCCTTTACTTTAGCTTGAACTGTTTTGACTCAAAGCCAAGGTTCTATTATTACGAACTTTAACGTGTGTCCAATTTAACTAAAGACAGGATTCTACTTTATAACCTATAATGCTACAATATTTTGTCCTTAAAACCCCTGAAATGCTTTGTGTGCATGAGTTATAGTACTTTCTTCAGAGATGTATTCTATACATACATACATACATACATACATACATTACATACATACATA
Organism: Metallyticus violacea; assembly: GCA_030762175.1. Classification (NCBI taxonomy): domain Eukaryota; kingdom Metazoa; phylum Arthropoda; class Insecta; order Mantodea; family Metallyticidae; genus Metallyticus; species Metallyticus violacea. Next base: position 115,989,375 of record CM060842.1, on the reverse strand, counting down.
CATACATACATACATACATACATACATACATACATACATATAGCAACGTTGGATTTAACTCCAAGAGAAAATAGGTATGTGATTGCTATTGGGAAAGGTTTTATTTTAAAACAAGGCATTTGCCATTTATGAGGACAGAGGAAAACCTGGAGAAAAGAGGACGGTCCTGGTGGCAATTGAACCCCAGACTACTTCCTTTCCTAAAAGAAGTCCTTCCAAATTTATCATTTCATCTGATATATCATTAGTGACCACCTCCTGTGTGTCTCAGTGGTAAAGAATTAAACATTATAAAAGTCGCCCATACAGCCCCAATCTCGCTCCTTTCGATTGCCATGTGTTGGGCTCTTGAAGGAGCTTTGAGAGGTCGAAGATCCAGTAGTGATAACGAGGCCAAAGAAGCAGCAACACTAAACTATTTTTTCTGAGGGAATAAAAAGATTCGTGCAACGGTGTGAGATATATAATGAAAAGGGGGGAATTTTGGTTCTAAAATTGCATATTATTTGTATCTCTAATTCAATTATATATTTCAAAAAGTTTAAATTGCGGTTGCATTTTTAAATGATATATATTCTTAGAGTTCAGATGTATCAATTACTTAATCACAAGAATGCATAACTGTAGAAATATGATCTTATATTATGATTTTAATAAAGGAACATGTCATCGTGTGAAGGTATAAAAAATTAATGCGCTGCGAACAGGATTCGAACCTGTGCGGGTAGTACCCATTGGATTTCAAGTCCAACTCCTTAACCACTCGGACATCGCAGCTATTGGGGTTTAGCACTTTTAAACAAAGATTTTGATTTTTGAATGTTTAATATATTTTAAAATTTTTAATAAAAGTGGACAGGGCATTTTTAGCTTAATGCATTAAAAGCAATATCTACTTATTACCATAACACATAATATGCATATTTTGCACTGTTTTAAGTGACTGATTCTTTATTTAACGAAGATGCATATCCATAAATACTATATATCCAAAAAGTAAGTGAATTTATTTTTATGGAGCTGTGAAAGAGAACAAATTGAAAATATTTTATCAGACAATATACAGTGGGCTTTGCGCAGCCTTTAAACGGCACTGGAGTCAAGAGTGATGGTATAGTGCAGTATTACGGCACTAGACAACAGTCAAGGCATATCACAAGAGCAATGAAAATATTTCAAGAACAGCACAGCAACCTATGATTGTTCACTGTCAGCGCATTGCATCTGAAACTCCAACACATCTGATGCGTCGTTCCCGAATCGTACCGCGACTTCACCAACAAACGGCAAAATGTAAACATTATTACGCTATTCTTAGGTAACTAATCATCGTTTCAAGTTAAAGCATAAACTGAATTGCAAACAAGAATGGATGATTTATCGTTCTTTATATGCTGCTTTGCGACTGTTCTATATCTACGTTAAGCTGATCTTCAAAATTCAGTCATTTCCTAAATGCAACAATAAACTGAGTAACAAAAGCATAGTTTTAAGTGAATTAATGAGATAGTTTAACACAAAATAGAATAATTTAATACACAGTCTCTGAGAATGAATGATAGGGTTTCATGACGTTACTGTGAAGTATGTATTATTGAAAGTAATTTTTCAGTTAAATCAGTAAATTAAACATATTATGAGTAACAGTAGTAAGTAACAACATGCCCACCATTAATAGCGCAACGGAAGTTAAAATGAAATATAATTTCTGTTCACGTTCAGACAACTCCTGTAGAACGCTTGCAATTGTTTCTCTGAATGTTTACTTCAGGAGGCCAAGCTTCTCAATTCTTTCACTGTAAACCTCAAGAAGATCAGGCTTTCTGGGATTGGTGCATTTCTACCAATCTGCTGTCTGGAAATCGATGGTTCAATTCTTCTCGCACACGACTCGCGAAATGGGGCCGTGCTCCATCTTGTTGAAAATTGATCTGCAGTTCAGCGTTATCTATTTGTTAGACTCGAGGAAAAATAAAGTGTTGTACATGTCTATTCATGCGATAGAGTTGATATTGATTTCAAGGAAAAAGAAAGGACGAAAACTATTCTGTTTCAGGCTGCACTAAACAATGGCCTTTGGAGTGAATAGTGTTTAACACCCGTTTTTGCTACAGAGGCACCACAGGCGAAGACACTGATGTTACATGAGATGAAATTATATATTAGGAAAGGATTTATTTTTAAAGAAGGAAACGTTCCCAAATTTAGGGTACCTCCCCGGCATTTGCCATTTATGAGGACTGAGGAAAACCTGGAAAAAGCCTCAGTCAGGGAGGACAGTCCTGGCGGGATTCGAACCCCAAACTTCCCGCTCAACGAGTCCGTGCCTTAACGACCTCGGCCACTCGTGGCGGTCTGGCCTTTGGAGAATCTTGAATATGTCGCATGGATTTTCCGAACTTCAAATTCGGCAATTGTACCGATTTACGCAATCGCTCGCGTAGAGTGTGGTCTCACCCGAGAGGAGAACATTTTCTAGAAGTTCTAGTTTTCATAAAGACTTTGTAGCACACTTACAGCGAATTCCAACCGAAGCACCTTAACCGTGGTTTGATTGCTAGCAAATCTTTTATAGGAACGTAATTTCAATCTCTACATGACGTCATGCAGAAGGTCTAACTTTAAAATACGACGTGCAATGAACTTCCGAGGACTTTAAACACAGGACTTGTTTCTTTCTATCTTTTGATGTTCTTGGCTGATTTCTTTTTCTCTTTTGCACACTACTGGTCTTTTGGAACTGCTTGTAACATGTCTGATATTGTTTTCATATGGAGATCATTGTATTTTCGTCTTTATTGGCATTGTATTATAATCACTGGTTTGTGATCCGTCAGTCAAATGACACGCGCACCATTTTCTTTGGTAAACATCTTAAACAACACACCAAACATTTCTATACTGACTGTTTATTTGCAGATTGAAGATATCCTATAGAAATTGTTTTATTTTTACACTTATTTCAGCATATAACAAAAAATTATAAATTTAACAACAACTACTTTATTGTGACGACGACACAGAAAATAAAAACATATAAACCCAATATGTTTGAAGCACTGAATTAATCAAAAGCACTTTCAACCTATTTGGTTAAATACTTCAAAATAATCTTACGAAATCCCCTATTCATTTTCGGAGGCCCCTGTGTTAGAATAAAGCATAGTTCAGCAATTTATTGTCTTTAGAAGTAAAGCAAGCCAAATTGGTGCACAAATTACAATTCCAGTAGCGAAATATGAATTTGCTGAAAATGTAGGTATATATGATAGTTGAAATAGTGAAATTTGTGTTAGGAGAAGTCATTAAAAATGAAATAATAAAAAAATCTCAATGAAAGATATTGGTCTTCCCATAGAATATTTTTATAACATTCAAACATAAGTCAATAACGCCAAGTATCAATCTATGTAAACTTATGAACGCGGGGTTTTCTGTATGAATCAGACAACAATGGCACTGTGGCAGCTGTGTTAAAAGAACTTGTTGAAAAATTACATTTCAGTTTGCCAAGAGGACACCAGCAGTGGTGGAACAAAATGTTTAACTTCAAGATTAAAGAAAGATTTTGCTGACTTAGAGCAAAGATAGCTCATATAACATATCAAGTAATTATTAGTAGGAATAGCAGCAGCAGCAGCAGCAGCAGCAGCAGCAGCAGCAGCAGCAGCAGCAGTAGTAGTAGTAGTAGTAGTAGTAGTAGTAGTAGTAGTAGTAGTAGTAGTAGTAGCAGCAGTAGTAATAGTAGTAGTAGTAGTAGTAGTAGCAGTAGTAATAGTAGTAGTAGTAGTAGCTGTAGTAATAGTAGTAGTAGAAGCCGCAGCAGTAATAGTAGTAGTAGTAGTAATAGTATTAGTAGTAGTAGAAGCAGCAGCAGTAATAGTAGTAGTAGTAGTAGTAGTAGTAGTAGTAGTAGTAGTAGTAGCAGTAGTAGTAGTAGTAGTAGTAGTAGTAGTAGTAGTAGTAGTAGTGTAATAGTAGTAGTAGTGTAATAGTAGTAGTAGTAGTAGTAGTAGTAGTAGTAGTAGTAGTAGTAGTAGTAATAGTAGTAGTAGTAGTAGTAATCAGTCATGTATTCAATGGCAAGAAATTGTAGAAAACATGAAAATAAATGCTGACTTCATGTCTACTCTGAAACATTTGCTGAAGTTGTATGATGAGAGCTTCAGAATATATTTACAAATGAAACTATTGTTAATGCTCTGTGTATTTTCTATGTCTTTATTGGATATTTTTCTCCAATTTTGGTCAATTTTATCTTAAGTTCGAGATTTTTTTATGATATATCTGTACCTTATTTCTTGTTGGAATAAATAGGTGCAATATCACTATTTTAAATTGTGTTTTAACGCTCGTTTTTATTACTGTGCTCAGAAGTGGCGATTTAATTTCTGTTTGGAGTATAGAGATAATATACACACGGATAAATCAGGCTAAACAGATATATTAATACGTCAATTATAATAGTTGTATTATTTTTATCAGAAAATAATACAGAAATATATAGGGTTTCTTAATATTAAAATTTGAATTATTTTACTTGTCTTATACACAGCACTGTACATCTTAATTAGCGTTTATTTTTCCATGCAGATTTTTTCATTCACAGTATTGTTTTTTTTTTTTTTTTTTTTTTTTTTTACATATTGTCAATATCTTTATTTTATGGAGAATTAAATAAAAAATGATAGAAAAAAGTATACACTTATATTTGCTTAGAATGAAATGGTGTATGAAATTAACTAACTTATGCTAGAAAAAAATGAATAGAACGAAACAACGCAGGAAGCAATTCAATACCCTTTGGCTGGACTACGAAGTTTAAAAACCAAATATAATGAGATAAAGAACTGTGTACTCTAAAGTAATTTATTGTTTTTATTTTGTGTAGAATGAATGTATACAAAAAGTGGTTGCCTCTGTTAATTAAGAGATTTTGCAGCCAGATAGAAATCAGAGCTACTGTCACAAGGAATATTATAGTGCGCTATTCATCAGTCTCAGAGTATTAGTCCCTTGAGAGTGCAACAGACATGTACATAGTGATATTAGTAGACTGTACAAAACTGTCGGTGCCTTGTGTTGGCACAGCTGTTGCGTAACAAAACATGTAATAAAACGCTTTATTCTTCATTTGTTGGTTTGCTTTGAAATCGATAATTCATGTTTTGGAATAGTATCAATATTTGTTAAACATTACAATAGTTCCTCTAGAGACACTTATCAGAAGACCTTTGACCTATAAGGACAAATTCAATACGTTTGCTACTATTCCATTCCAAGAAATGGTTTTTATTTTTCTCTTCCTAAACGGAGAGATAGAAAACGCCATATTAAACCACTAACTTAGAATAACAAAACATGTTATCACAGAAAGTATTGAAACTAATTTGTTAGTTTTGTACACATAGGCAAAAGTAAAATTACAACAGAAATATTTTTTTTCAGTTTATAATAATTATTAAAAAGACAAGTTTAACGGAATTAATAACAGCGCGGCTAGAAACTATAGGAAATAATAATTATTGCACGTCTGAGATAGTGGGAATGTTTCTCTTATTAAATGCCAATTTTGGTAACACAAAGATTACCCCTGGTACAAAAGACCGGACCAATTAAACAGTATAGTTTCCTAGTTTTCTATGCTAAGTATCACAGAACTTATACAAATATGCCTTAAATTATCTGGAAGAAGAAAGTGCTCATGTTATTAAATTTCACTACTAAAATGCTGCTTAAACAATACGATTGGGATATAAAATTCCATTTCCACATGAATTTTGTTACTGTTGAAATGTTAAGGGTTTCGTTACTTATCTTATATTTTCTGTATAAATGGCATATACGCCCAAAGTGCAAAATCTCCAAAAAATATTATCATAAGAAACTCATTAAATATTCGCGGTAAAAGTACAACAATTGCATGTTTTTTATGCTTATTTACTTTTCAAAATAACTTAAGCAATTCTACATAAATTTTACTGTATAATGATACAAATAAACTCTTCTGTCATATACATTTCCTATAATATTCATTTTGTACACAGATATGTGCATACTTTTCTTTTAAACAATTGACTAAATGTGTTTTTAAGAATATTACATTAGTTTTGAGTAATTGATAGTTACACGTTTATCCTTTCCTCATAGTCTGATAGGACATTGACCAACTGCAGCGACCGCTGCGCCCTCTACCTCACTCTTGCGACATCATGCGCAGAGGACAGTACTGCAAGGGAGTGTGTGATTAGCATACCGACACCCTGCCGGTCGTCTGTCAGGTAGCTAAATCAAAGGTGGGTACCTCTGTACAAAAGCAGTTCATCAATTGTTCTCACAGTATGAGTGGATCTCGTTCTAGAACTCCCTAACTTAGAACTTTAAGCATGTCTGGGGGTCTAATCTGAACTCCCGGACAATAACCAGACATACTTTTTATAGTTTTCACTTTTCAATATTTTCTCTTTAATATAAAATGGAACTAAATGTTTTATAATGTATTGTATCTGTTTCGAATATGGTTATTGGGACATTATCAAAAAATAAAAATAACTGAAAAAAAACAGATGGATTCTATAAGTAGCAAAAAGTAAATATTATAAAAAAATAGAATTGGTAAATGGTAATTGTTAAAGTGGGATAGTTATGAAAATATAGAATGTTTATTTTATCTTTAAAAATACAGAGTTACACCTAAATATAGCACCAGTTTTAGGAAAAGCGGCAATAGGCTGTCTAAAACACATGGTAATGCAAGAAAGATACGCAAGGAGGCATTAATATAAAATATAGTTTTAATAACTGTTATTATCAAAATTCTTTGCTGATTATTGCTGAAATTATAATTATTTTTTATTCTTTCTTTTATGCTTTTAAAATATACAGTACCTAATATCTAAATGACTGCGTCATGGATTAGCTTGGTTTGTATTGGATTGTTAGGGTTGGAGTAAGGTATTTTGGTACTTAAGCTTTGCTCAAGGTTTGACCGTTTGTACCTATGCCCCCAGTAGGAGGAAGGATTGAGGGAAACACCGGGGAAAATAGATTCACGGACGATATTGATGGGACTCCCCTCCCCAAACAATGCTTCATCAGTAAAACTTGTCTAACCTGGAGATTTCCCTGGTTTGAAAGTAGTTGGCCAAATTATTGAGATCTCTACAACTTCTGAAGAAGAAGAAGAAGAAGAAGAAGAAGAAGAAGAAGAAGAAGAAGAAGAAGAAGAAGAAGAAAAGTATTTCGTACATGGGAAAATTCAAAATGTAAAGATTTTTTTTATTTTTCTAATTTTGAAATTAAGGAATAGATTACTGAGACATGTTTTGCATCCAATCTATTGGAAGAAACAGCTATTAAGGAGGCAGTGCCTTGCCTCAATAATCTGAAGGTTTAACAAGGAATAAAGTTCTTAGAAAAATGGAAAGCATTCACCAAGGTATAAAAATATGCAGAAACTGGTTGAAGTAAGGCAAACTTCAGAGAAAGAAAGAAGAGCATCTGGGAGTAAAGAGAATGGAGAAAATTATATTTATGCAGAGGTGACAACTAATAGTATCATTAAAAATGTTAGATAGCAACATTATATAAAAAAGCAGTATTTATTTCATCTTCTTTTTATGTACATTAAACTAATATGAATTATATATAATTGATATATTTAGTAGCATAATTTTAAGAAAACTAATTGATAACTGTACAATAGTAAATATTTTAACTATTAATTATTATTATTATTATTATTATTATTAATTTTTTAAATTTTAAAACAATTTTTCGTAATTTTCATTGAAAAATCTTAATTAATTTAGTTCGTTCATATGCTTCCCACCTATAAATAGCCAAAGTTTTAATTCATTATGCCCCATTTTTTGAAAAAAAAAAACCATTAAATATGGTAGTGTTAAATAATTTATAATGAAATATATAGTTATTAACAATAATAGGTCAAATAGGGGCGTATGTCGAATAGACCTTTTTTTTTATATTAAATGTTCAAGCTTTAACAAATAATCTAAGGTGATGTGACCACTACATCTGTGTAACTGTAACAGTGTGAAGGAACTGGTTTATTCCGGTCCAGTTCACAAAGAGGAACACTATCATATAAAATGAGCTGATCATTTCACCTCTTCTGTTCTAATGTAACATATCCCGTTGTTCTGGGTCCAGGAGTATTTTCCAAGCTTTGTCGACTTCTAAAAAGACTGCAGAACCTGACACACCGCCACGAGTGACCGAGGTCATTAGATGCGGACTCGTAAGCCGGTGGTCTGGGGTTTGATTCCCACCGTAACCGTCCTCCCTGACTGAGGTTTTTCCAGGTTTTCCTCAATCCTCATAAATGGCAAATGCAAGGAAGGTGTCCTAAACTTAGGCCTTGAATGCTTCCGTCCTTAAATATATATAATTAATATAATTATTAATTATATATTAAATATAATTCCCAGTTTATCATTTCATCTCATATACCACCAATGTCTACCACCTGTGGTACCTCAGTAGTTCAAATGGGCATTAAAAAATTCCGTTGATTGTCTAGGAGGTCTGCAAGACAAGTTCTTGATATTTTATTTTAAGCTCTTCATATGAAGCATTAAATTTGCAATTTCGCAACCCAACAGGGAATAATAGGTTATCACACAAAGTAATGTATTATCACAGAGCACTCTTTTCCTATAAATTTCAAAGTTTGAAACCGTTTATGGAAACACAATTTAACAATTCATTATACGTTCAGCAGTCTAACATCTTTCCAATAATTTTCAATGCTAACCTCTTTTTCCTTTTTCACATTGCTCCATAATATGCTATGCGTTGGATAGCAGGTAGTATGGGACAGCACTTGTTCAGACAATACGACAGTAGGTACAGTTAAGCACCATATCGCTGCACTCAGTCTACGTCACTACCTGCTATAATGGCATTGGCCTCTCGGACCACTGCAAGAACAACATGTAAACTAAACCACATATTATATTCTAGTGAACTATTTGGAAGCTAATTACATAAACTAAAGATGGTATACAAACTTTCTCACTTTCCCTTGATACAACGCGCTTTCCTTTTCTCGTTCAAGCACATACCTAATATTTTCTTTGAAAATAGAGTTGCTACTACTGCTGCAGAAGAAGGTTGTGCGCAGGAGTAGAATATTCTATCTCTCTCACTGAACACCTTTCTCTTTTCCACAGTAATGGACTCCAAGTGTAAACTTATTGTGCGCGAGTTCTAATAACACCAAAATAACCTGGGAAGCTCCCTTTGCACTACCCTGAACAACTTGTTGTTTGGAGACGTTTGGATAAGTAACATGAATTGTGCATATTTTTGTGTTTTGTGGCTGCTTACCAAGTAAAATATTTTGACCCATTGCAAATAAACAGTGTTATATTTTCTTGCATTTAGTGTAGTTTAAAATATGCATTGAACATTGCGTTCAGTGAACGGAAAATCCCTGTAACATGGCTGGAATGTTTGGGGTTCGAAACTCGCCTGAAGGTATGAATTGTAGGCCTATGTAGAACAAACTTTCCCAAGTATAGTTCCATATGTCTCCCCCCTCCCGAGATTATGACCTCGCTGGATAATAAATTAAGGGCTGTGGCGAGAAGAGAACTTGAAAATTGTGTTTGATAGCTTTATGGGAAAGAAGCAACAGAGAGATTTTATGAGTCTAAAAGTAACCTGGCTAATACAGCAATGAAGATGACAGCTGAAATTGACATAAAAATGTTGTCTAATAGGGCAGCTTCAAGCGAACATTCGCTGAAAATTATGGAGAAGAATTAGTAAAACATATTATTGATTTGAATAATCGTTTGATTCTCGTGACGAAAAGTGTCCTTTGTCGGGGGGGGAGGGCACACGAAAACTGCGAATACTGAAATTTATCGCTCCTACTGCAAGTATGATGCACGTGGGAGGGGAAAAAAAAAAAAAAAACTTGCAAAATTAAGTTAGCTTGCTAATGATGTTTCCAAATTAAAAAGATTTTAGCCGACAGTGACGAGAGCAATAGTTTCAGTTTTTGTGCAATAAAAAGAATTCCTACGAATGTACAGACCGCTAATGTTGATTGTTATAACAATAAATATCGAGGGTGCCCAAAAAATGTATGCACACTTTCACAGTAGATATCTTTTTAATATATTTCAAAGTTGGACCGAAAAACAACAGTAAAGTGTAGTATGATGTTTTGTAAACAGATGTGACTCACATTATGATAGCGTTGCTACGTGACAGGTAAATCAACAATGAACAAATGAAGCCAAGATTATTATGATGTTTTGTAAACAGATGTGACTGACATTACGCTATGCTAGCGTTGCTACAACAAAATGGAGTCAAGATTATCGTTTGAACAGCGGAAATCAATTTTGAAATGGTAATGGAAAACCGAGAATGTTGTCGGAGTTCAAAGGTAATAGAGACGTGTGTACAGAACAGAACCACCAACGCGTGTAACAATTGCACGCATTCGAGACAAATTTGATACTCATGGTACCGTGTGCGATGTTCACAAGGGCAGTTCTGGGAGACCTCGCACAATAACAAGCCCCGCGTCCTCGGTTTGGTTTTTGGGACGTTTTGAGCACTCACCGCAGAAATCTACAAAGCAATGTGTACGTGAGACTGGAATTAGCAGAACCAGTGTATGTCGTATTATTAAAACAGCAAAGCTGAAAGTTTTCATCCCAAAACTTTTGCATGATAACTGTAATCGTCTAAGATGATTAGTGCTCATCATTTTCTGTTTTTTTGAATTCAGTTTTGTTATGTTAACACAGTTTTTTCTTTGCTTGAAGTGTGTCTACATTTTGGCACCCTCTGTATATAAATTTTACCCGTTTAGTAACCACTCCTTCCCTACATAATTTCCTAAAGTATTTTGAAAAAAGCGATAATGAGTAGGTTTTACCAATTTTTGTTTCTTAGATCTAAAATGTGAGTTATGCAGTTGGTTTAAGAAATGTATGACTTTTGTAATGTCATATGTTTATGCCCCCTTGAAAGGGTGTACTTTGGTGGACACTAAGAGTCAGGGGCATTTATAGCAGTGTTGCGTTTCAGGAACTATAAGAAGTAGTCGCGGTCAATTGCGATATCCGGGGACTATAACTTTAGGCAACCGCTACATTTTAACATTAATTTACCATGAGGCAGATTGACAACCGTCCCTGCATACATGCAGTTTTCCTCTATGTTACTAATTAAGCATTAAGATAACGTTAAAGGTTAGCTACGGACATAGTGTAGTTTATATGAGTATGGCATGTTTGAAAAAAAAAATCCATTATAATTTAAAAAGCTAATGATACGCAATAAATAAATGAAAATGGCATTTTTAAAACAAACGTAAGAGAAACATTCTAGTAGAAGTTTTTATAATAACAATAATCCTCGAGAACAAAGTATTGCCACTCGAAACGTTCTCTGCATACCATACCTTAGTCCGTGAGAATGTTGAGTTGAAGGACGCGCCATGTTTCTGTCGACTGCACAGTTGTTCCAATCTGACACAGAGGCAGTTCCACCTCCAAATTAAAGCCACTGACAACTGCTCGATAGGAAAGAGTAGCTTAATATGCTTGGGAACATAATGCAGAATAACTGATGGGGCACTAATTGGTGTGTTATACAATGCGGAATACAACTGCAGCCGTTAAGTACAGTCGGACTCAAGGATATTACCTTAAACTTCAAGAGCAGAGTGACAGGTAGTGCTTAGAAGTGCAGAGATTTTTTTTTTTGTTAGTAGTGTTTAACGCCCATTTTTACTACTGAGGCACCACAGGCGGTGGGCACTGATGATACATGAAATGAAATGATATATTGTGAAAGGATGTTTTTTAAGGAAGGAAGCGTTCAGGGTCTGAGTTTAGGGTACCTCCCCGGCATTTGCCAGTTATGAGAACTGAGGAAAACCTGAAAAAACAACCTAGTCAGGGAGGACGGTCCTGGCCGGATTCGAACCCCAAACCTCCTGCTCACGAGTCCCCCTTAACGACCTCGGCCACCCGCGGCGGTAGAAGTGGAGAGAAAATTTAAAATTAATAATAGGAAATAAATATTTTAAGTAATATGATTTAAGTATGAAGTAATGAATTCAGAATTCAGAATAGTCATTCATTTAGAATGCTTATTTCACTTATGTGACATCATCATAAAATCGACCAATGAAATGCAACAAAATTTTAATTTTGACCCATCACTGCCCGATATCGCAGTAAAAGTATCGTAAAGGTTTAGCAAATCCCTTTACCATGCGAAGTGCATTTGTCTTCTGGTCAATGTAGCCAACTCTGTACCCTGAACATCATAAAGATAACATCATTCGGCAATACTAAATAAAGTGCGCAATTCTGCTTCTACTAATTCCCAAAATATTCTTTGTAACCAATGAAAATTCAACCCTTCATTCAAACTTGATAACTGTGTTTTCTATAATTGTATATTTAACTAAACGTGCATTCACTCCAAACAATTATTTTTGCGCGTTCAGTCAAATAAATAACAATCTGAAATAATTTTGTAAATTGTGTAACAATACCTGCATAAGCTACCATAAATTTTAATAAACACGTCCTTCAGAATGGTAAAATGTTATCTCTGTTTTGTTTTTATCGGTTGGTATTAGTAAATGAACGATAGTGATTGTAACAATCGACTGTGACTTATTGCAGCCTCACACTTTCTGAATAGGTAGGTATTCATAATGTTTTATACAAACGTTAATATTTTATGCACGAATTTCAAATATATTATTTTTATTCTTATTCTGTTCATGAAATTGTCCTAAAACCGTATTTGGATATTCTCTATTGACATTACTGACAGTCAATGCAAATGGTTTGAAAAGTTAAGTAGCCATAATACAACTATATAATTATTGCAATTTGTAAGCCAAGTATTCGTGAAATAGTTCTAATAATATTACTTGTGATATTGAACGTGTACGCACATGTATTATCATTATGTGATGTGTTCTTGCGTTAAATCATAGTTACCGAGCTAGTGTCCAGTTTTCAGTATTGACAAACTCGAATGAAAAAGTAATTTACTAAAAAGTGAAAAAAATAAGTATTAGCTTTTGGACACTAATGAAGTCCCTAATGGTGTTTCTAGATAGATAATTCCGGCCCCGGCGGCGTCTTTCCTCCAAGATGTGCGAGCCCCTAAGAAGGTCCACTTCCATTTTAGACGATGGGATATAAATCTTTTCAAAGTGCAAGCCGCCTCACACCGCACCAGCCCACCTCGATTGGCACTGTCAATCCTGTAACAAAACTAACGGAATGAAATTATATGAAATGGGAGAAGGGAAATTTTGTGGAAAGTAAAAAGCCATCCCACCTTCACGATTAGAGTGATTAAAGGAAAGTATGAAGGCATGAAAAATGCCAAGGTCATTGTTATAGGTGGCTTCAAGGGATTTTTGAGTCCGAAATCTCCCGAATGGGAAATCCTAAGCGTTTAGTCTGAGCGATTGTATTTATTAGTCTTATTAAACCTATGGGAGGGGGGGGGGCAGACGAGCGGAAAAACCGTTAACTATAAGCATGAATGAAGAAAACAGATTTTTTTTTACCTCTATTATCACAGTTTTAAAATCGTGAAGTGTTGTAGTGCCATAATTTTGCGGCACCAGATGCTGAGGATACCGGCAGGGATCGCGCCGATATGACTGCTGACTTACAAATGGACAGTTTTAAATGTGCCTCACTGTATTTAAAATTTCCAGGCGCTCGGGGTTCAAGAACATGGAAGATGAAGGAGAACTTCGCTAGAATTCACGACATTATTCTTGTAGATCGATAGATGTAGTATTTCACTTTATCAGTTCAAAATGAATACAAGCATTAGTAATGTGGGCACCATAGTTAAAGATAATATCGAACTTGTATGCTCATTTGATTAAATGATTATTATTGCAGATTGCTCACACATTGTTGTACGTTATAAGGAAGTGGGGGAGTAACTTTTGGTTCATTGTTATTACGATTGGACCTGTGAGCGTTACTTAATTCCCAAAACATTAATTCCCAAGTGCTTCAAAGCAATGGCGTCAACTGTCTTCCCTTAAGCCAGCGTTTCTTAAACCTTTTCTGGGAACCACGTTTTTAAATTAAAAAAAAAGTATGTAGATGCCTATTCTTCCTCGTTCTAAAGCAATTTATTGTTCATATTTTAAGTGATATTATACTTATTTACATATTTTTAAAACAGGATTAACTATAATTCTCTTTCTTTATTGTATGCCAATAAGCCTTTTGTGTTTTAAATTAATATTTGTATCATCTCTGTATTATTAAATATGAAAATGAAAGATAATAGCTAATGCTTAAAATTGCACAGTTTATCAATAATTTGAAAACATCCCCCATTGATGTCTGCTTTCCCTTTAGAAAGGTGCTGAAGGAAAACCCAAGGTTGCTTGCAGTAAGAGTTGCACTTTTTTCTTGCTCCGTGTAAGAGCAAATTATGATAAACATCAGTGACTCTGTAGACAGAATGGCGTCAATGGTGAAAATATTAATTGCATTATAAGAAAGCTATCCTTGCTCATATTACTTCAAGCAAACTGCACTTTGCATATACATAAACACTTTCAATCAGCTGTTAGTTGATCTTCGCTTGTTTTTATTTTTGATTGCCTAATACGTACGTTTGCGTCTTTCACTGTAAGTACCTACATATTATTAAGTTAAAGTGTTACGTTTTATTTTATTGTGTTTACGTTTATTTTTCATTGTGAGGGGGGCCTATGTTTTACCTCTACAGTTCTTAAGGAAAACACTTTCAAATTACTCTGTGCTTAAGTATTGCTTTAAAACTTCCAACAAAAATGCTCAATGACTGCATAACTATTTATTATTTTTATGATACTGCATATTATTTAGGCAATTATAAAATTATTTAAATGCTTTGCATTTCAAATAAAATTCCTATATAAAAATGTAAATAATAATTTAAAAACTTCTACAACACTTGACATTTCTCAATGGGAGCAAACACCGTAAGGTCTCTTGACTTCCCACGCTGTTGAGTGTCAGAAAGGGGCGTGCAAGAGAAGGGTCATTTACCACTATCCCTTAGGGAAGTCCTACTAACAACTGGCAGTGTCATCCTCCTTTGTAACAACGGACAAACAGCTGAACAGAAGAACGTAAATAAAACCTCTTTCAAATACTAGCATAATGGCACAAATGGGCAACCTTTGCTTTTAACCTTTTAAGTGATTTACAAAACAGTCAGGTTATGATACTGTTTTTCACCTGAGAAGCCTTGAATGCAGCTGTCTGTTTGATGTGGCAGCAAAAGGGCAAGTGAAATGGTTTAAACTTTTAATGATCAGAGAATGAGACAACAATGAACTGAATCAAAAGTTATTACTTCTAATTTAATTATTTCGTTTATCCTATAAAGTAAAAACTATTATTTACAATATGAGTGTTAATAGTTAAATCAACAATTCCATTCAACCATTTGGCAGCGGATGACAACACTGGAAATTGTTCGGCCAGCCGTTGCAAATGTTGAGCAGATGGTTGATTGGAAGTGTATTTAATTTAATGAATAAGGCAATCTAAAAACAAAAATATCGGGTCTAGTGTGGCAAGCCTGTGAAAAAAATAAAACCACGTTTAACGTGTATGTCTTATAGATTTTGAAGGCTTTCCTCAGTCATTCACAAACTCTTGAAAGAATCCGCTATGGAAGAAGACAGATCATTAACGCTGTACCGCATCAGAACACCACCACATCCGGCGTTTTGATCACGAAATATGTCTCACGAGAATATGCAATAATCCAAATATAAGTTTTCCAGGAATTGATATCCCACTTATTGAACCACGCCTTATCGGGAAAATCCATTAATCTAGTTTTCCCTGGTGTACATTGAAACAATATCAGTAATTAAAACCTCTCCGTCCTAATTCTTGCACAACAGTAACAGACATGCATGCAGTTTTTTTTTTTTTCCAGCAAGTTGATGCATGCTTGTGGAAAAAATTATCTCCTGCAATAGTTAATGGTTAAGTATGCACGCTGATTTTCATCTCTCACATCTTTGCTCCTAGTTTCATGGACATCCAACAGTGATTCCAAGATTTCCAGTTTCCTCGCTTGATACTGAATGATTTTGCCATTAGTTTTCTGTTCTCAAACTACAAAATACCTGTACAAATTACAGCACTACGCCCTACATACTGAAACATGTTAAATGATGACAATCTCTTAACAACAGCATGTCTCACACAGTGAACCTTCATGGACATGCGCGAAACATACATCGTCACCTGTGATCTATTGTAGTCATGCTTCACGCATACTCCTTTTAGTTTGAAAGCTATAAGAAATAAAACAAACCAACATTCTCTTTCATTTTAAGTGTCGTTCAATAAAAAATTGGTCGATTTTAACATGTAATTTTTCAAGTATAACATACAGCGTTCTCAAGTAAAACGCATTCAAACAGGCACGCATTATTACAATGCTTTACTTCTTATGAAGTACTTTTTTTTTTTTTCATTTCGAGAAAAAAAAAGATATTTATCAACGATTGTTGTTCAACTCTACGCTGGTAATGCACTTTGACTTGAATACATTCTAAGTATTGCTTCAGTTGGAGGTGTTGGTGGTTTCTGTGATATTCCTGTATTTTATAGTAGTGTTTCTGTAATAGCTTAGAAAATAACAACCAAAAGGTACTGAATGTTTTGAACGATAACTATAATTTTAATTCTGCCCATGAATTAAAAAGATATACATTGCTTTTCAACTCTGGAACATGGATTTGCGCCCTTACAGCAAACTAATCATTAATCAATAGCGTTGTACTAGAACAGTGTATTTCTCTTGTTCACCCGACTTAACTTCCTGTGAATTGTATCTCTAGATAACTTGAAATTTAAGAGTTTAAAAAATAAAAATAATATACCCTGGAAGACCTAAAAAATAAAATAACTTCTGGGGCAACATTTCTCAGCTTTTCAAGGTTAACTGTAGTGAGTGATTTTTTAAGTTGGGACCAGAAAAAAAAGGCAAAGAGTCTCAGTGTCTCTTTTCTTTACGCTCGTATGGTGCAGAAATTGATGTATAATTGCTTACATTAATAGTACATTATTCATCGATAGTGCAATGTTTCTGTTGCCAGTGTGTGGCAACGCATGCGCCCATGGATAATCCACCGCTTTTCCGGAGGAGATATAACTTGATCTCCCGGTATAATGTTTACATACAAATGCATGAAAAGTGTTGCATAGTGGCGAACCACTGCTGCCATTAGTGCTGTTCTTCTTATTATTACCATTGTCTGATTTTTTAATTATTTGGTTTATTTACGGACGCTCTTTAACATCTGAGGTCATCAGCCTCTCATTCAATTCAGGGCGTGAATCGGCCGACAATTTTTGCTCAGAGGTCTCTTTTTTCAGGCTTGAGGTTCTTTATCGTGCCGTAAATGTACGACACGAGACCCAGGGCTTTACTTCCCTTCTGAAGGAAGCCATACGATTTTTACGCCAGAAATCCATCGATCTTGGCCGGGTTTGAACCCGCGATTTTGGGTTTAGAAGGTAAGTATGGTTGCCACTATACCACCAGGACCGACACCATTATCTGTGCCTATTGGTAATAACGGACTGCCTTTTAAATAATGTTGTTCATTATTATTAAGCAAAATAATACGTTTAGATATAACGTAAAAATACAACAAACAAAAGTGAGAGGAAAACATTAGCAACATTGCGTCTGTCGTTTTATCTATTTGTTTTTTCATACTTTCCATACTATCGATTTTTAATACGGATCAAGGAACTCTGCCTCCCCCCCCTAAAAGGAAAAATAATCCAACAGTAACATTTAGAAAACTTACAACATGTTATTAGTGTCAACAGCTTCTGAAAGTCATACATCGAAAATAAATTAAGGTGTACCGTAATAGTTTTTAGATTCAAATTAAAATGCTAAAATAGGAAACGTAATAAAGTATAATAAATATATCATAATAGAAAGCTGCTCTTTCCCACTGCTGTCCCATCGTGTCAATACCACTCACGCACTTGCTCACACACACACACACACACACACACACACACACACACACACACACACACACACCTCGCTTGCTCGCATTCCTGGAGAGCCTTGCTCTAGAGACAGTATAGCTTGACACCGTGCGGGTTCTGCAGACATCTGACACGACGATCTGTAGTCGACGTCTAGGTGCCAGCCGTCTACCTGCGTTACATCCCTTCCTTCGGTTTTTATGCCTACAACCGTCACAGTTTTATTGGTTTTGTTTCCTGGTGGCGTGTGTGCTTGTGCGTGCTTCACAGCGAGACACGGAACCATTCTGCTTATGGCTCTTTATTTTCGTTGAGAAAACGACACTCAAAAGGTGAGTTCAGAAAAGTATTACAATGTGGATATAATTTTCAATGAAACGGAGCTCAAAGATTTTTGGAATCAAAGTGCTTGGTCCAGCTTTTCAAAACGTGGTTCACGAGGTTTTTTACAATAATTCTCGTAGATATAAAAATATTAATTTGCGGAATATGTGGCAATAAATGGTTTCTTTTCTTACGGCCCATTATATAAAATATCAGATAATATAATTTAGGTATAATGTGATTTTACAAAACTTAAAAAATAAAAAATAAATAAATATTAAGTTTCCGTTTGTGCTTAAGTTGCTTGAAATTACAACTTATAAAAATAATAAAAAATATTGAACCGTTTCAATGGGGAGGGAGAAGGATGATGGTTAATTGATTGATGGGCTTTAAATTAATTAGAATATTCATTGTATTATGTAGAATTAGACATTCCCCATCTCTTCTCCCGCCGCTGTCTCGAAGTGTCTCCATGCCACAGCTAGATTCGGTAGAGCGCTGGAATTTTGTGATCTTTTCAGGACAACGGGGGAGAAGATTCGGGAATCAGGCAATGGTTAGAATCGGAGATAACACTATTTATTCACTTGTATTTACTGTTCACTGCTAAGGGACGCCTTTAAGTTCTGAAATGTTAAGTATGACTTCCTTCGGAAGGAAAGTACAGCCGTGTGTGCCGTGTCGTACATTTACGGCACTACAAAGAACCTCAAGCCTGAAAGAAGAGGCCTCTGAGCAAAATTTGTCGGCCATTTCACGCCCTGAATTGAATGGGACGCTGATGACTTGAGATGTTAAAGAGCGTCCGTAAATAAAACAAATCAACAACAATGTTAAGTGATTCTTAGATCACTCTTGCATTATTTAAATCGACCTACTACCTGGCTGACCGGTACTCACCGAGTGGAATTGTTGGTAACTAACTACTTGTCTAATACACCGACATTAATTGAATCAACTGTCTATAGCTCTCCCCGCTATAAATTCTTTGATCACTGTGTGTCCTCTGATGACTGAACACTAACTTATTCTCCTCTCCCGGTAACTAAACTTACTGCTTACTCCCCTGGGGCCTCGAAATCTTAAACTATCCCTTCGTCCAGTCGGTAGAGCATCTCCTGCCATTTCAAAACACCACTATTTATTTCCTGGCTTATTTCTGAAATTTCTGTCAAACGGTTTTTTTTTCTGCTATCCATGAAATACACAAATAATTTAACTACTAATATGAATACATATAAATTGTACACGCTAAATGTAAAAATATTTATAATATATGTGATTGATTGATTATATAAATAGCGGATGGAGGGTGGCATCTCATAAATACCACTTCAATATTTATACTCTAACTTCTGCATAAGCATTATTTGAGCGTTTCAAAAATCAATAACTTGTGATAAATTATATATATATAGTCATTTTTACAAAAACATCTCCTGTCAAAAATTGTTTTTATAAGGAAAACAATAAGAAACTACCCCCAGGTCATGTAAAGTATAACATTCAAATAAAAAGCAGACTCTTCGTTTGTGATATAGGAATCAGATACAGGATAAACAGTAAGTTTTCATGTATTATAATTGTTGAATGTGGGAGCCTGTACAACGAATAATTTTTGTACTGAAATAATACAAATGAAGATTTTATATTATTAATGCATAGGAAAGATTGTGTTACACAATTAGTAAATTAATATGTAGTTAAACGCATAGCAATATATTTCTTTTCCAGTGATTTTATTTAATTCATCAATGTCTGCAACATGGAGATTTCTAAAGACTGTAGTCCACACATTTTTCTCAGTCGCTCCATTTTTTGTCTACTTAATCTTCAAATGTGTGCTGTTAATTAAAAATAGACAATAGTTCAATAGATGTTGATACCTTTTACGTATGATCACTCATTTCTACACAGTGAATATTTGTTTTTATTCGTTTTTAAACTCAATAATGAATATACCCACTGAAATATAGATTTTAATTTATTAAGGGCAAAACACAATCTTTCAAGAAGCCTTTTGAAGACATTAAACCCTGAGCTGCTTTTCTAACACAAAACTTACTGGTCAGCATACCTTGACAATCCGCCAGCCCTTTTCATATTTTTTCATCCCTTGCTCCTTTTTTTTTTACTACCATTCAGTTAATGATCTTTGAAAATAAATTTCATATTAATTATGTACATCAAAAGATTTTTCACTAGGGTAAGAGTTAGAGAAGAGATTGGAAAACAAAGCCAGCCAGCTGTTTATACCTTGGAACTTTCTCAATGTATTCATTAATTTATGTCGATATATCTGGAAGTTATCGAAGGATAATAACTATATTTAAATAAACATTTGTGTAAATCTAACAGCTTAGTATAAATAAAATTGACAGGCATTTCATAAACAAAATTTCCATAAGATGAGAGCTCAATTGGCTTGAACAACTCTGTTCCTTTAAACAACTAAGTAACTATCAGCAGTGCTATTATGCAGTTAAAAATGCTCAACCCATATACATGATCCCGTATTGGCAACTACTTGGTACTGCAATGTAAGTTCTCCTATTGTAACTTTATATCAAGTAAAAGAGGCATTTCAGAGGATAAACTCTTACAAAGGGGCTTACGTGGCGAGATAAAAAAACATACCATCGTATTCATGGCTACTATGAAGCTTTATGAAACAAGGAATGTAAAGTACTTATAAAATAGATATATCTATTAGGGCTAAAACAAAATACTCATCAGAAGAAGATGATATATTACGGTTTGTGATAAAAATAGGGAATATTTATAATATTTGGGAAGGAACACGACGTAATCTAAGAAAAAATATAGCCTATTATAAAAGAATAAATTTGAATGGTTGAAGTGAGAGTTATCAGAGAAAGTACTTTTAACCTCACAATTGATAAGCGAATGTCAGAATACTATGATGGTTGTATTTATACTAAACATTTATCATTATCTAATTCAAAACACCATCACTTTCTAATTTGAAACTTTATATTAAAACGAAGTATATGATTAAAGTCGCTAGTAACAGAAATTGAATTTTTGGGCTTTTCAACAAAGTTCTCCAAATCAGAGTAAAATATTTAAGGCTCAGGAAAACATTAATATTCAAAATTAGTTTCTAAGCTGCACAAAAGCAATTTAATAGGGCGGTATGTATATTGGAAAATGTTTGAAAATATCCTTTTGAAGTAGATTTTTGATTTGATTTTCTCCATATAAAAATAGTCCAACACAAAAGAATTAATGGAATAAAAAGGAAGGAAGGAAGGAAGGAAGAAAGAAAGAAAGAAAGAAAGAAAGAAAGAAAGGATGCATAATATCACAAGAGCAATAAGGAAGATGGTATATAAGAATAAATTGGGATATTAAGAAGGGGGAAAATTATTAAAATGATGCAAAAATATATATTGTAAAATATAATTACCCACTATTGGCCAAGGTGGTTAAGGCGCGGACTCGTGAGCTGGAGGTCTGGATTCGAATCCCACCAGAACCGTCCTCCTTGACTGAGGTTTTCCACGGTCCTCATATATGGCAAATGCCGGGAGGTACCCTAAACTTAGGCCTGGAACGTTTCCTTCCTTAAAAAATCCTTTCCCAATATATCATTTCAACTCATGTATCATCAGTGCCCACCACCTGTAGTGCCCAGTATTAAAAACGGGCGTTAAACACGATATATATATAATTATAAATAAAAGGGAAATCAGGCATTTGTTTCAAATATCACGTATATATTTAAATGTTTTTTCTAAATGTTTATGTAATATTGTGTTTAATTAAAACTAATATTTTAACTCAACTAAGATTGAGCTTGCAAACGTAAATTCAGAAAGTGCATAACAATATCAGTGACACCGATATAGTACACTCTGGCTTTTGGATGCATTCCTTAGTCCTGGTGAGCTTACAACGGGCCTTAAGGAAATTCCTTTCATTCCCCTCTACTTGAGATAGTTTTGACTCCCGCTCCCAGCGCTACCTGTCCCAGCTCCGTTAGAACAACATGGAATGTGTCACTCACAGCTGGGACATTCAGACCTTGGGAACGGGGTCATTAGTGGACATCGGCCCACGCTCGCCCAAAACAAATGCTTGCTTTCTTAAAGTATGCGACAACTTGCAGCAAAGAGATAGTCAATTTTTTTTTTTACTTCAATCGAGTAGTTTTTGTTTTTAGTCGACTTTGCAAAACCAGGTTTCGCTTTTCCATGTTGTAAAATACTTTTCTTCTAAAGTAGGGGTCCTCAACCGTTTCCAGTTATGTACCATTACATTCAACGCAGGATTTTAGATGTACCAGAAAGCAAATTTTACGAGGGTATTATTACTTTGTGGTACAATGGTCAAAATTAGCATTTATCTACATTTATAACAATACTAGTGATTTTTTTTAGTTATTTCTTGTATTTGGTGTTTAGAATTAGATATGTATTGAAGAACAAGCTGTTCAATCTATTTTTATTTAATGTTTTGTTCTGTGAAATTTCTTAAAATTAATTTTATTATGGTTAAAGTAAAGTGACTGAATACATAACCACTTTCTTATAATGATACTCCAGTACTCAAGACTTGCAATCAGTAAAGCTATTAACTTATAATTACATCTCATCTGGCCCACACTTTTGTTTCAGTGTGAAGCTAAACACAATTCTTTAATGTTTGCTTTCAACTAACTTTAAATATCAATGGAGAATAATTAACCCAGATTCTGGAGAGGTCTGACAGTTCAATATAAGATATAGAAAAAGCGGAATTTCTATTTTAGCCAAATTGGGACCAACATTCAAATTATTTCTGTACTTGTTTTTGATATAAATTAGAGAAGAAAAGCGACATTCACAAAGGTAAGTAGTTACAAACAGCCCCCCCCCCAAAAAAAAATCTTACATCTTTTTCAGAGATCATTGGATATTCGTTTTTTTCTTGCCAGCCAGAAGTCTGATAAACCCATCTTTTTGATCATTTGCCTGAAAGTCCTGTCACGTGATTGTTCAATAAATTCGTCTTTCTCGAAAGGAGTTAAAGTTTCTGGTAAGCTGTGAATAATAGAAAATGAATCTCTAATCCAAAATTCTGAACCGTTTTCAGGGAGATATACATTGAAATCTGAGATGAGACTCCCAAGGTGCTCCTTAATATTCACTGTCAGTTCATAATGAAGAGGAAGCTCATTTTCACTTAAGAAAGCATCCAACAATAGAAAGAAAGATGTGTTTCAAATATTGATTTATATTATCACATTGCTAAGTGGGTGGTTTTTTTTTTTTTTTTTTTTTTTTTTTTTAAGAGCCGCAACTCCACTGCTTTCTTAATTGAAAATGCATCTCATAGCTAAACAAACGACAAAATGTATCACATGTTATCTGATCAAATAATATATTTCAGTTGCGCTCTGTCATTGTCGTGGGATTAAAATTGAACTTCTGTATAGAATTACACAAAAGTTTTTTATGATAAAGTAAAATTTGTTGTTTCTGTTTAGTTATAGTAGAACTGTTAAATATTTGTTTGCAAAATAAATGTTAATTTATCTAATAACAAAAATGTTTACCCACAGTAAACAGTAGCTCACGTACCATAGCTTGAGAACCCTTGCTCTAAAGTATCGTTTGAATTTGGGACATGGTATTACGCGTGCTTAAAATGAAGATTTAGCATTTGTAGCAACTGCCCAAACATGCATAGAATAACTACACGAAGAAATAAACAGTTTGAATTCTAAGCAGGGCGTACGAAGACAAAAGAATATTTATTGCTCTTAGGAGTAAGATATACAAGCATTACATATAACATTGATCAATAGTAATTGTATTAAATATACAATTTCTGATGTTTCTTATAACTTTCGTCAGCTGATTCCAAAAATGAAGTAAGTATTCTTCTATTGTACACAATATTTTTGTAACTTCATAAAATCTGTGTTTTGGTGTTTGGCATACACACTCTTTAATATGCAAATGAAAACAAAATATACAAAAGATGTTCATTTTAGTGTCTTAACAATTAGTACAACTTTAAAGCATTGTTGCCTTTAAAGTCAGAACTCACAACAATGAGTATTAATGGAAATGAAAAATAAAACTTGAAAAATTCTGGTCACGGCTTCTAAGCTGATGCTCTACCAATTGAATTATAGTGACCTCCTCCAACCAAGGGACCACGAAAACTTCTCTCATCTGATTCCATACATTCCGTAGACCTACCTAAGGTTTCTCTTCTATATACTAATTTCCTAAGAGGGTGCTCATTGTGCTGTTTGAATTTGCATCCCTCTTTTATAGCTAACTCACCACAAATGTAAAGAAATGGGTGACGTTAAGATGCAAACTCATGATCTGAAGGTCTGGAGTTCGATTTCCCCCAGCACCGTTCTCCCTGACTAACTTTTTTTTTTTTTTTCCAAAATTTCTTCAGTCCATATAAATTGTAAATGCCGGGTAGGTACCCTATGCTTAGGCCAAATAGAAATTCCTTTTTTTCTATATCTTATATTGAGCTGCCAGACCTCTCCAGAATCTGGGTTTCCTTAAAATCCTTTCTCAGCCTTCTAGACTGGGGGGGGGGGGGGACAGTCAGGGAGGACGGTACTGGCGGAAATCGAACTCCAGACCTCCAGTTCGTGAGTCCGCACCTCAACGAACTCGGCCACCCGTGTCAATATATTTGTGGTGAGTTAGTTTTAAAAGAGAAAGGCAAAACATTATTCCTCTAGTTAAAAGAACTTATGAATGTCATTTTCATAGCAAAATAGATCACAGCGGAACTGAGCTCCATGAAAGCTTCATCCCTCATGTGTAGGTTAAGAGGTTTGTTAAAACGATTCCGTTAAAGGCCTTTTGCAGTTCCAATAATATGGCGGGAACCTAAGAGTCATTCAACAACCTTTTGCTGTATCAGGAATAAGTTCAAAGTCTACCTCCGAACAGAAAATATTCATCGGCCACTTTGCAGTTCTTATAAAAATCTTATTGCCTCCAGTGCAGAACAAATCGTTTGAAAACGGTGGTTCATAATGGACGTGTCTTTCAATTTTTATGAATACATTTCCAAAAATCACTGAAGCCAAAGGAAAAGAAGGAATATTCATTGACCCAGATCAGGTAGGCAATTGATGAAATACAATGAAATTGAAACTACATTAAATTTTCAAGATACAGCTGTATGATTATCTTTTAAAAAAGAAGAAGTCACTAACTTTCTAGTTAACCACAGGACAGGAAATTACAGAGAACATCTCAGCGAGTTGATTCAGAAATACATGTAATATGTCTCTTAAAATAATTTCCTGAACCGTCTGCATTTGTTGCCTCCAAACAGGGTATCGTAAGGAACGAAAATGAGAAACGTTTTTAATCATGATATTGCTGAAATGGAAAGGCCCTGCCAAGGAAAATGGATCCCGAATATATTGGCAGACTACTGTTGAACACTCTAATAGAGATTTTACTCAGTAAACGTTTTTAATCATGATATTGCTGAAATGGAAAGGCCCTGCCTAGGAAAATGGATCCCGAATATATTGGCAGACTACTGTTGAACACTCTAATAGAGATTTTACTCAGTAAACGTAAACTCAGCTCAAAAGTTACAGTCTATTATTAGTGGAAAAATTAGACTACATTTCGTGTGATTACTCAAAATACCTATTTTAAAAACATATGAAAAAGTCAATAATAATAATAATAATAATAATAATAATAATAATAATAATTTGTTCTTTCTCATTAATCAGAAAAAAAACATTTAATTTTGTTGATTAATCTTCAAAACTGAAGTTTGCGTTCCATGCTTTATTATATACACTGTCGTTCACTAATTGCAATACACTCACTATATACATATATAACTTTCCACAGATGGATTTAATCGCCACTGGTGGTTAAGGCGCAGATTTATACGCGGGAGATCAGTGTTCGATTTCCGCCAGAACTCTACTCTCTACTGAGGCTTTTCAAGGTTTTCCTCAGCTCCAATAATGCCGGAAAGTGCCCTAAACATTGAACCGGAACGCTTCCGTCCTTAAAAAAGTCCTATCCCAAGTTATCATTTCATCTCGTTATAACACTATGAAAAAAATAAATGTTAAATGCACTTCCTGTATATCTTGCAAAACAATTCTGTGGGGCTGCAATCCGGACTTTGTAATCTCATCAACAACCGTTACTTTTGTGATGTGACAGATGTATTATTGAAACCAACGTGTGTGATTGTTATCTTGCTGCAAGGTGAAACCTTCTCCTACTATGCATAATCTAAATAATGCTGCAGAAGTTTATGATATTGTTTCTGATCCGTATTTCCTTAAATTTTCACAGTATCCAAACATACTCAGACTATAATTGAGTCCCCACCAAGGTAAACAGTTAGCAGAACACATTGATGGAATACTTCTGCATTACTATGGCGGACATATACTTTCCCTGTTACCAAAGAGTTGATATTTGGATTCAACTGTGAAAAGTACTTAGGCTATTAGCAGATGTTCAGTCAAGATATTGTCTGGCTCATTGTAGTCCCATAATCATACTAATTAGCAATAATTTTCTTACTGCCATATGACCTATCAAATCAGTTTCTGAAAGTATCGTTTTACTGTTGCATCATTTCTAATATTCCTGACAATATTTATGGTACCGTTTTAAAGGCATTCATTTTATGGTGGTTCTAATGAATTTTCCACTAATTTTTTTCAGTTTTGCAAGGTCATAATAAATCTTGGTTGCAACCAAGTGTGGCGGGCAAGAGTGCATTGAAATCCTCGAAATGGATATTTACATTCTTTGGCAATTTGACAAACTGACAATGCTACAATTGCAGAAAAGTTTCTAACCCTGAATCTATTGCAACTATACACTTAAAGTATCGTCAATAAATAGCACTGCATACACCGGGTATTGTCTAAGAATGCAAGCTCGATACCCCACTGTTTCTATATTTATTTCTCTAATGCAAAAAGTTCACTTGTTTATAAAAACAACATGTACTATAACTATAATACTATTTATTTAGTAATTAAATGTAATCTGCATAATAAACAATTGCAATTGATTGAAGTGCCGATTTCATATGGATGTATAAGTATTGAGAGTAATAAATGGTAACGTATGCGCGCGCACGCGTGTGTTTTGTTTCCTTTAACATAAAATTCAGTTTTTCATATTTATTAACATAGATTGTATTATTATTATTATTAATATTAATATTATTATTATTTGTTTCCCTATATTGAATGAACACCAGCATAGAGTGGCAAATATTTTCTAGCATTATAACAGCTTGTATAATGCAATATTTTTACTTATAAACACGTGTTGTGCAAAGTATTTTTTGAATGGTTTTTAACAACCGTTTTTACTACTGGGGAACCACAGGCGGTGGACATTGATGATACATGACATGAAATGATATATTGGGAAAGGATTTTTTTTCCAGGCCTAAGTTTAGGGTACCTCCCTAGCATTTGCCATGCATGAGGACTGAGGGAAACCTGGAAAAAATCCCAGTCAGAGAGGACGGTCCTAGCGGGATTCGAACTCCAGACCTCCCGCTCACAAGTGCGCGCCTTAAAGACCTCGGCCACCCGTGGCGGTATTGCGCAAAGTGACACCAATTATGCACTGTTTTTCATTTTTGAAATATGCGCTGGTGTTTTCTTTTATTATATATAGTCTACAAAATCATTTATGAAGGTCCATTCCTCCAGAAAGTGACAACTTAGAAACCTCTTTACGCAATGTAATAGACTTGTCTACTGCAAAAAAGAGATACATAATACGATTTAACTTGTGACAGTATAGCTAATTGTAATCAGGAATATTTTATCTGCCTGACATAAATGTGGTCAAATCATATAATGGATTTAATGTTCACAATGTGCCAGTATTGTCAAATATGGCTGAAATGACAACTTATCTACTTTACAAACAAATGGGTACAGAATAGACGAAATACCTAAAAACCACATCTATAAATTAAGCTTTTATTGTTTCATTCATTATTATGTCAAGGACTTTTTTAAAAATATTTACGTTATTTGTTTGCCCGATGCTATTGCGTCTTTTTTTAATCTCTGCTTTTTCAGCCATCTAGAACAGGTATGAAAGCACTGAAAATGAAAGCATTTAATTTGAAAGAAGAATAATTTTAGTGTTTAAAAGCAGTTCCTCGAATAGCTTTCGATATCGAGTATGAAAACTAGATAAATGTACCGTGAAAACATACAATTGAAAAAAACTAAGCCTTTCATACTAATTATGTAAATTACATTAGTCGCTTGCACTAAATCGAAATTGTCCTTAGCTATTTTACTGAATGCTAAATTTTTTGTTTTTATTCCTATTTATCATCTTAAGAATTAAAAGCAAAGAGCTTTGTGAATTTGTATATGTTTCTGTCCATAATTAAACTATAGAGAGTGCCAAAAATGCATACACACTTTCACAGAGATATCTGTTTAATATATTTCAAAGTTGGACCGAAAAACAACAGTAATGTGTAGTATGATGTTCTGTAAACAGATGTGACTCACATACATTATGATAGTTTTGCTACGTGACAGTGAACAAATGAAGCCAAGCTTATCGTATGATGTTCTGTAAACAGACGTGACTCACATTACGTTATGCTAGCGTTGCTACAACAAAATGGAGCCAAGATTGTCGTTTGAACAGCGGAAAGCAATTTTGAAGTGATATTGGAAAACCGAGAATGTTGTTGAAATTCAAAGACAATGGAGACGTGTGGACAGAACAGAACCGCCATAAGAGACTTCTACCTATGGGGAAATCTTAAGGATGTTGTATACCGTAGAAAACCAGCTACACTGACAGCATTTCGGGAAGAAATTGAAACGGTATGTGCTGCAATCGCTGAGGACACTTTCGCAAACGTTGCTCAATCAGTAGTTCAACATACTCAGAAGTATATCGACGTCTATGGTGGGTATTTTGAGCTACTGTTGTAACTGTAAAAGTCCAAGATAATTAGTACTCATCATTTTCTGTTTGTGTGAATTCAGTTTTGTTATGTTAACACAGTTGTTTCTCTGCTTGAAGTGTGTATACATTTATTGGCACCCTTTATATTTCAGAAGTTCTGTAGTTCTTGATTTTATGATTTCCAGCATGATCTTTGTATTTGCTGTAATTTAGGTGTAGCTTAAAGCATATTTTAAAGTAGTGTGATTTTGTTGTTACTTGTTACTTTAAAATATATTAGCATTGTAAATAAAATATTTAGGTATTTTGATCAGCTGTTCTATTAGCATGCAATTAAACTAATAAAACGCATTACCGCAAGTTGCAAGACTATAATCATAAAGTACACTATTGGGATATCTCCTGCTACAGTATTGTAGGCCACTGATACACGTAAACAAACTTTGGAGGTCTGAGGTTGGCTGTCGTAGTGCTGTATCTGAAAGACTTGAAGCTCTGTATCAGCGATTGCACAATAAACCAGTAGCTGGCAGTAGACTCATCCTTGACAGGACGTCAAGAACCACTCCTGAAAGCGCTATTGTAGTACAGTATCATCTTGACATCACAAACGAAAGGAGCAGCTTCATTGTGTGCAAGATCACATAAGTTGTCGCAAAGTGAGTTGAATGTCACAATTTTTTTTCCATTCTCAAAGCCATGTCCTGTTACTGGAGTAACGTTTTGCATTCGGTAAACCCAGTGACAAAGTTTAGCATTTTTATCTTTTATTATATACTTTGAAGAAGTGTTATAAATTGCTTTTGATAAAGCAAAGGAAATGTTTATGATAATTTGAAGCTAAATTATATAATTCTTAAAACGAATACGATATATTTACTCTCTGCACTATTGTTTACGGGTACAATTCAATTACTACTGTAAAAATGTATAAAATTAAAGTTTTTTTTTCGTGTTTTCGTCCCAATAAAAAGTTTAGAAAGTATGTTAATGCCAAAAAGATATTAAGAGCTCATTTATGATAATGGCAATCTTTTTTGTCTTAACGAAAAATTAAGAGTAAAAATACTAAACTATAGGTATATTGTTGTATAATTGTATACCAAAATGTTGACATTTAACATTTAACATAAAACAGAAATCAAATGAAAATCATGTTTAATTAAGGATCATTTGCCTCTGTAAAATTACGGTGTAAATGTATAATAATACAAATATTATTAAATGATTGAAAATATAGAAATGTTACGTATTCTGCATCTTATCCAAAATACCAAGGAAAACATTTATGTATACAGCATATCTTTAGGGAAACTACATGCATTATAGAAATAAACATTGCGGAAGAATGACAAAAAAAAATTAAATTAATTGGAAACAAAGCTAAGTGTTAGCTTTCCTTAGGTCATTTCTGTCCAAGAAGTTAACCAACAGAGCCTCGCTAAAAATCCCACATACACACTGTTGAAATTATACAGTCATAGCAAAAGCGCATTCGTCTCCATGAGGGAATAAATGTTTCCCATAAATCAACTTATGTAAAATAGAAAGGTTTAATAATAATTTTATTTCTTAATAAATATTAATGTATTTGTTATCCCATTTTATTCTCAAAAATTCACAGGCAACCTTAAGTAAACAAATATTTTGAAACTATAAGAGCTGTTCAATAGATCTCAGAAATGCCTTCATCATTAATTTTTATTAAATCACTATAAAACTCATACAATCCCTATATCTTAAGCTCTTTGATTATTACGGCCACCCTGACTGCTGGCTGTGTTTCTATCATTTTAACAGCTGAAATTATATGGTAATCACGTGATTTAGCTCATATGTGGTGAAGTTTTGTGATTTAATGATCAGCAGAGTGCGACTGCGTACTGAGAGAAATCAGTAGTAGCTTATAATTAACCTGAGAGAGACTTTATCAGGGAGTTATGTATTTGTGCTTTACTCGATATTATCATTACTTGTAAATTTTTCATTAGCAATGCTACTACATAAATATAGTCTTGAACGTGATTTCATGTACAATATATATTACATACAAATTGTAGATGAAATCCATTCAAGACTATATATATGAAAATGGCTTCTTGCTAAGAAACGATTCGCCAGAAATATCCTGATAATCGTGCTCCAGGTAAACTGTTCGTCAGATTTGTTCAAAATTTTCGAGGGATCGGATCTCTCGAGGACAAGAGACATGAAACCACCGTATTTCTTATATGAATTTCCTACGCAGATGTCTGCACTGTATTGCCTCTGAGGGGCATTATTTTCAACATTTGTTGTTACACTTAGTGTTTATTATTATTATCATCAGAATACAGTATCATTTTAGGCTTTTAGTTAAAATATAAACACTAAAATAAAAAGTTTACACATGGCGACTTTATCTCCCTACACTTCCACATTAAGTAGCTAGGCTCAGATGACTTGTAATTCAAATAACTTCATTGTACCTTGTATTACTTATTTAAATAGTATATAAAACAATAACATTTCCATTTTAATATTTCCATATTCTAGCATGCCATCTGTTCCCCCAGGGAGCCTAGTTTTGATTTCCGGTATTCTTGAGGAATTTTTTTCCGAAAGAAGCGGATCTGTAATAATATGAACATAGTTAAAGAGCTATTTAATGCAAGAACCGGTCTGGAAAGCCGAGATTAAAATTATTTTAAGTAGCTCTGCGCTCACCATGTCACCTCACAATGGTGTTCTCTGTTGCGGAAAGCGTTTTGTTTTTGTTTTTTTGTTTTTTTGTCACCTTTACTTATTTGTTTATTTTTGCTGCTGGGAGCATTTTGATGAGATTGGAAAAAAAAAAAAAATACCCTATGTGTAAATATATTTCTGACAGTAAAGTTGTGTTTACCGCCCCGGGTGGCCCAGGTCGTTAAGGCGCGGACTCGTGAGCGTGAGGTCTGGGGTTCGAATCCCATCAGGGCCGTCCTCCCTGACTGAGGTTTTTTCCAGGATTTCCTCAGTCCTCATATATGGCAAATGCCAGGGTGGTACCCTAAACTTAGGCCTGGGACGTTTCCTTCCTTAAAAAATCCTTTCCCAATATATCATTTCATCTCATGTATCATCAGTGTCCACCGCCTGTGGTGCCTCAGTAGTAAAAACAGGAGTTAAATACTATTAAAAAAATAATGATATGCGCTTATATGTGCTTTTTTAGCAGAAACTCAGGAAATCATTATATGTTGTTTAGGATAATTAAATTTCACAAGCTAAAGTGTAGTATTAACACTTGCGTCCATTTCTTAAATTAAAGTAACTATGACCAAGTAAGTAGTTTTTTTTTTTTTTTTCCTCACTAAAGATTAAACCAAACAGCTCACCAAATTCGTTTTCTGGGTCACATTGGTGAAGTTGTAAGACAATATGTTTATTTAGTTTATTTACGGACGTTCTTTAATACTTCAGGTCATCAGCGTCCTATTCAATTCAGGGCGGTAAATTTTAGTCAGATGCCTCTTCATTCAGGCTCGAGTTAAATCTACAACACGGGACTCGGCCTTACTTCCTTTCCGAAGGCAATCATACGATTTTTTTACGTTCTAAAATCCCATTGCTCCTGGCAGGAATTGAACCCGTATCTTTAGTCTATGAGACATGTATGGTGATTTTTAATCACCACAGTTGATGGAACAATATAAGCAATATGCAGCTACTATTTTGTACTACCAGCATATACAGACATTTCTTACCGATTTCTGCCGTGAGATCTCGTGTTTCGGAGCACTTTCCACTGCACTTCAAGTCACTAGGTTAGACTAAATCAACTGCTGCTTACCACATCGTCCTTGCCTCTCTATGCAACAGCCCTCATCAAAGGACCATAATATCAAATATTGATTCTTTATGCTTAGAGTAAATACGTTTTTACGGTTAACGCGGGCTAAGAATTTTTTTAAGGGGAGGAACTTTGGAGGAGTAGGGGCATTATGCAAACTTCCGGATAGAGCCTAATGTGGGGGGATTTAGAGAGAGAGGGTTTTACAGCGGGATTACTGGATCTTTTTCCTTGAAGAGGTATAGGAAGACAAAGAAAGGGGGAGTTGATCTGAAGTACTAGGCAGTTAACCACAGTGACACAGATAATTGCAATTAATAGCCTAGTACCATTTTAGAAGTAGAAGTAGGTCGTAGTTAAGTCAGCTATATAATAAAAATATTGTAATTATTATTACTGATGATGTTTCTTAGGAAATTGTTTAACTAGCAGTAAAATGCCATGCATATAAAATAAAAATTTGACAATTTTCCCCACACCTCTAAAGCTATTTCGGCTGTACCAATTTTTGTTTGTTCTTTATCGCTTAGATTTGCCCGTGATCTTTTAGTTATATGTTTTTTCTTTTTTTTTTTCTGTTCAGTTGATTGAGCATAGTTTTTTTTTTTTTTTTTTTTTTTTTTGGGCCGGTTTTCATACGCTGTTCGTTACATTTTCTTCTTTTTTTCTTCAGTTGTATAGTTTACTGTGTCCTGTATTTTATCCTTGTCTCGTATTTTAATTTTGAATTACAATAAGATCTGTATAATTGTACTTATTTTAATCGATTATAGTAGAGAGAATTTTGTTTCACCGTTTTCTTTGCGCATAATTCTTTAATTTTGTCCATATTAATTTTAAACTCAACTTTCTCTTATACTTCTTTCGGTTTTAATATTGTTAACTGAATATCAACTTCTTAAAAATATTATTTTATTTTTTAATTCTAACAAATAGCTAAATGTTAAACTTTGTCTCAAATTTTCATCATAATTTCAACCTGTTCTACATAAAATGTTTATAGCCTCTTAATTATAGATCTTAAAATGGACTAAATAAGCAACATTTCTATTTCAGTTTTGAGTAACTCTCAAAAATATTTTTATGTTCGTTTTCCATTTTAATATAATATTTAGCATCAGTGAGCTAATGTATGCGTAAGTGAATGAACATATAAATTAAAATAATTAATATTGTAAAAAATGTGTTTTAGAATATTAAGCCTTACTTTGTACCTTACAGAAAAGTGACAATCAGAGTATAGATAAATGTGTGTGTGAAGGATGTAAATACGAATCTCACGTATAAGCAAATCTTAAACTACAAAGAGTTTGAACAAATTAACAATGGGGTGGAAACTGGGGAAAATAAAATTGGGCAAATTCGAATAATATTAAAAAAGTTGATAAATCGGGTACATTTTAGTAATAATTCTATATTTTTAAATTATTTTAATTTGGGTTTTTAATTAAATTTAACTTGTTTAAAAAGAATTTCTATACAGCTAGAGTAGTGCTTTCTTATTATGTGCTTGTGAAACTTGGAGCCAGGGAACTAGTAACTAAATAAAACTATAGAATTGTCAGTAAAAGATGATTATTTAGTTTAATAAATTATCAAATGAAATTATCTGAAAAAATGTTAACGTCATAAAACGAACAACTTAACCATATGTCAATAATTACGATTTTTAAGAATCCTAATTTTTATGCATCTTTCCTTTACCTTATTGTGCACGAGGAGAATTTTGTTTTATTTGTTTAAGAAATGCAGTTATATAGAATAATACTAGGGAGAAACTTTTACTAAATATTATAACATTTTTAACACTATGTAAACACTATTTTGGTGTTCTGCATTTCAATGAATTATATAGGTTTCAACTTATGTGAAATGTAGCTATATATACATTAATGAATATATAGTTATACTAGGTTTTAGTTATAGCTATAAACCTTGTCCGCTCACACTGTATTTTATGTCTTGGCTCGCGAACTGTGTGCATATAACGGCTCCCGTACTTCAACATCGCTTCCTAAAATGTAGATATAACCTTAGTTTATAGAAGGTGCTGGAATGTTCGTCCTTTTTGGATTAAACATACACTATATAAATAAAATGTCGGTCCTGGTGGTGTAGTGGTAACCATACTTGCCTTCTAAACCCCAAGATCGCGAGTTCAAATCCGGCCAGGATCAATGGATTTTTTCGGGCGTAAAAATCCTAAGTATGGCTTCCTTTGGAAGGGAAGTAAAGCCGTGGGTCCCTTGTCTTACATTTACGGCACGATAAAGAACCTCAAGCCTGAAAGAAGAGGCCTCTGAGCAAAATTTTCGGCCGTTTCACGTCCTGAATTGAATGGAACGCTGATGACCTGAGATGTTAAAGAGCGTCCGTAAATAAACAAATAAAAAAATCGATAAAATGCAATTCTAACAGGATTAAATTTGATCGCCGTAAAATTTCTGATTTTATTCTTAGTAATTATATTCCAAAACCCCCAATTTTACTAATTTTGTTGCTTATGTTGCCAGTTCAAGATTTGCACACATTTTAGCTGGTTTATGCCCCTAAAATGTATTTTTTTTTAATTTTAACAAAGCCAGTATTTAATAACAAGGAAAGTATTGAATAAAGTTCGCTAGCAATGGCTAATAAATTCGTATAAAAAAAGTTTATACTTAAAGATGCGTTGCTCAGTTAACCGTTAACAGTTTTTGCGAATGAATATATACTAACATAAAACCGTCAGAGAATAGTTTTAGAAAACGAGATTCAAGGATATGACAAAATTGGGGGAAATAAACTTGAAGATCGGATGTCGCCGGCTGTAAAGAACCCTATTAACAAGATTCTAAAACATAGTTATCACTAAAGTTTATACGTGTACGCATTATTTTGGTATAAGTTATGTTTTTCAAATAAGTGAACAATATATCATATTATATAATTTTGCCCAAAGTATTTAAATATTGTGCAAATATTAAATAAAAAATTAAGAAAAGAAAACTATAAGAATTGAACTGTATCTATAATGCATTATTATGTACCGTTGCCGCTAGAAATAATAACTTAAATATTTAGTTTTATTTATTTATTGTTTAACGTCCCTCATAACGAAGACCTAATGATTTGATGAAATGGGTGCATAAATGAGCTCGAAATCCACAACGCTATTATCTCATCGCTAAGGAAAAACTAAGGGGAAAAAAACAGACAACTGATTTTAAGGGATTCGAACCCGAAACCAGCAGATTTGCAGGCAGATTCACTGATCACAAGACCATGGAGGCAGTAATGTCTCCATTGAAGAAATAGATTAATAGATTAAATAAATTCTGAGCTCTCCATTTGTTACAATATCTTTAATTGACTGATCAGTTTTTCCTTAAATAAGCTTCCACTAAACTCCCTTGATGATATTTCAAAGTGTACTCAGTAATCAAACTCCAATACTTCTCATTGTTACACGTAAAGTAGCGCTAATTTTTTGTTAAATAGAAGGCGCAAAGTAGCAGTGTATTTGAGGTTTCCTGTATCGGGAAAAGGAGAGGCAGTATGCAACGGGACAGGTTTAGTGCGCAGGACACAGATATGGTGGGACGGACCGTTGTTACCTCAATATCTCCCCACACAGTAGCAAGGTAACCACATTCACGTGCCCGCCGTTCAATTGTTTCTCCTGCAACACAACTGGATCAGGTAACACTTGCGTTGTTTTTACATAACTGTGAAGAATTTGGTGAAGTGCAAAAGTGTTTGTGAAAAATGAGTGGAATGCCAACTTTTCATTCAAACTAAATTATTCAAAAGTACCGTACTTTAGGACATTCCACATTTAAAAGATACACCATGTGTTGCATATTTTATCACATATTTTGAAACAAAATTATATTTTTAGATTTCTACGTATTTCCAAATGTTTTATGGGTTGGACAACTTTGTTATTCGCACTGTTTATTGTGACAAGCACTATGTTCGTTTAAGTAGATTTCTCTAGATCTACACACGAATAGCAGTAAGATATTTGAGCACGTGTTTCAAAATATAAAAGAAGACTTTTGATTTATTAGGTAATTGTTAATAACACTTTAATATGAGAAAAGCAGAGAGAGATAAAATACTTAAGGTATATTTAGATAATTTTAAAGACCATGTGCAAACTTAATGACAATTTTTTGTTCTCAAAAAATTTCCAATACAATTTCGAAATATTTAAATCTTTTTAGCTTCTATATAACTACTCGACGTACAAAAGCAGTAGCGGTCCATTGTTAGAAGTAGTAAATAAATGGGATTTTCGAGGAAGCAACGTTAACAAATTTGAAATTAGAGCTAGTAAATTAAGAAAAATATATTTAAATGTGTATTACATAATATCTAAATAGATATTAAATATAGATATGGATATCAGATGTGCATTGCGATTTTTGGGAAATAATTAAACCAAAAGCATAAGTATACTTAATATGCATAAGCTGGTGAAAAGGGGTTTTTTACTGATAAAGAAATGATATCGTTTTACTTCTTAACAATTTTTAAACTAAAATAAAAGAATTCACCAAAATAACAAAATGTTTTATAATCGGAGGGTTTTAAAAAACACCCGTTCTTCTGAGTGAATTTTGGTTATCAGTGTTGCATTATTTATTCTAGATATATTAACGTCTGTAGTTTGAAATTTTAAAGGAGAATAATAAAACAAAACTTGACATTTCAAAATAATATTTAGCATAATTTTGCTATCCAAAATAATGGATATGTAATTTTTCTGATATAAGAAATAGTATATATTAGTTAAATATAACTTTTTCTATCACGCAAGAGAAAAATTATAGATATATTAATAACTATAATATTGTTTTTATAAATTTAATAACATTGGAAATATGTCCAATAATTTGTTCAAGGTTACTGCCCCGATATTTCCATATCCATTTATCTAAACTTTGAGTATTTATGCCTGTACATTATTATCGTCAAATTTCTCAGAAGCTAAGATTATGATCCAAACCACAGGAACAGACTGAACAACAGGACGTTTATCAGAAATAACAATATAGTAAAATGTTACAAAGTTATATAAGTACTACAAATAACAAAAGTATCACTAGATGAAAGCAGACAGCAGGTATGTATTTTAAAAACATTTAAACAGTCAGAAATTTATTCGTAAAAATTAAAGTTTTATAAAAATCTGAAATATACATTTAACGGATATTAGATGAGTTTTTAAAAATATTTTCAGCTATAAAGTGTCAAGTAGAAATCTTAGATAAATGGAAATAGAAACCTCAGGACAATAAATCTTCGATAAGCATTTCCATTAGACAAGCCCCAAAGAAAGAATTTCTAGAAGAATGAACCAATAAAACTTTCCCATTTAGGTGGATAGGTGTTCTGGGGTGGGGGAGGACACTTGCTCACGGCTAGCATTTTGTGCCTACGTCCCCAGGGGATCGGTCCTGGTGGTGTAGCGGTAAGCATACTTGCCTCATAAATCCAAGATCGCAGATTTGATCCCGGCCGAGATCGATGGATTTTTACGGGGGCAAAAATCCCAGGTATGGCTTCCTTCGGAAGGGAAGTAAAGCCGTGGATCTCGTGTCGTACATTTACGGCACGAAAAAGAACCTCAAGCCTGAAAGAAGAGGCCTCTGAGCAAAATTTACCGGTCGTTTCACGCCTGAATTGAAACGCTGATGACCTGCGATGTTAAACAGCGTCCGTAGATTAAAAAAAAAATAGTCACTGGGAGTAGAGACGCCTAGTGGCGAGGATCTACGGATGGTGACTGACACAGATGGGGTCTCTAAAAAGTTTCCAGATAGAACACCCCGACGCAGGTGGAGCTTCCTCTGAATTGTGCGAGCCCCTCAAAATATCTGTAACCATTTCCAAGTAGATATCTTAACGTAGCGCAAGTCACCAGCCCCCCTCGCTTTGGTACTTTCGACCCTGTAACAAAACCAACGGAATAGAAGGAAAAGTCGTGTGTTCCCCCCTAAGTGACATTGAGAAACCACGAAAAATTCAAGGTTAGGATGCCCGGCCCAAGGGGTTTGAAGTAGGGACCCCCCAAATGAGAGTTCCAAGTGTTAACGCCTCTCAGCGACTTCCCAATAATAAGAGCATGCAACAGAAAAGCTCGTGGTTTAACTGAAGAGAACATACGACCGCAGAGATCGGCAATTAGAATTAGGTAAGCGTATGTCCCAATGAAAATCTACTTGTTTTATATAATCAATTATTGTAGAGCCGTTAATGTTCCTTACAAACAGCGCCAAGAGTGCTCAACAAATGACACGTTTCTGCCTAATAATACCAGACAAGAAACAACTCAAGAGAGTGGTTTGTCTAACACGGCACTCAATTCAGAGCTAAGGAATGAAAGAACTAAAGTTTTAGTCTGAAGCTTTGACATTTGTCTCGAGGGGATTTTAATTTATTGTCTTTTTATAAATTAAATGAGCGCAGAATTTATGTTATATAGGTTTAATGGGGAGGTTAAGTATTTAATTTTTCCTAATTTATATTAGCTCTTGGAGATTAATTAATATTTATGTTTATTTAAGAATACTTTTGGCAGAAGTTACGTTTTACATTTTTATACAAAGCTTAGGGAGATAACTGAAAAATTAATAAAGGTTTAACATATAGCTACGCATCAAAATAATACAATCACGAAAACACAATTATAAATTGATTAGTTTATAAATATATTTTTAAAAAGGTTATGCCATCTTCCTTTAATAATATGTATGTTTAAACATATATTAGAGAAAGTGCGTTTAGAAATATTATTTAAAATAATTTGTGATAAGATTTTCTTTATTTAATACGTTAAAATGCATTGGGGATTAAATTTCAAGAAATGTGTAGTACGAAATCTCTTGTTTAGTTGTCAGTACATTTATTTTAAACTTTTCGATATTCTAAAAGGTTATAAACGTTTTGGATAGCTTTTTTGTTGGTTTGTTTATTTGCGGACGCTCTTTAGCACCCCAGGTCATGAGTGTCCCATTCAAATCAAAAACAGCCGATAACATTTGCTTAGAGGCCTCTTCTTGCAGGCTTGAGGTTCTTTTACATGCCATAAATTAACGACATGGGACCCAAAGCTTTGCTTGCCTTACGAAGGAGGCCATACTTAAGATTTTTATACCCGAAAAAAATCCAATGAGTCTGCGAACAATCTTGAGTTTAGGAGAAAATTATGTTTACCACTACATCACCAGGACTGATATTTTTGCATAGCTACATATATAATTTAGCACATATAACATATTTTGAACTTGTATATTTAATTATTTTAGTTTATGAAAATTTTGTTTTTGTTTTTATTTTAATATATGAAATAAGATCTTTCCGATTATAAACTTCCGTTTTCGCTAAAACATTTTCCAAACAAAAGGATATACTTTCCATTAAAAGTTACCTGTTTATGACTGCTTTCTTAGATTTGCTTTTCATCTCAACTTATTTTGGCATTTAGTGTAAACCTCAAAATTTTCAGAAATAGTAAATCAGTAAAGTATTATAAAACTATGTAAGCAATAGATATAAAAATACCGATAGATGAAAACAGAGAAGATAAATATTTCTTATAGATTTTTAAATACCGTGAAAATAATTTATGAAAAAAAAATCCGAAATATATATAATGGATTTTTGATTAGTTTTTAAAAATATAGATGTAAAGCATGAAGTAGAGAGAAAAAATTACTGAAACATAAATGTTTTATAGGCATTGCAAACTCGCTTCATAATATTCCCTTGTTATAGGTTAACAAGTTAACGGGCACTAATTACAACACCATTGTACAGTAAAGCTAAACATCTTCTCGGGCTAAAAGTTATAAATATATTAGGTTTAAGAGGTCGTTAATTGATGTTATGTAGCGAACATAATGCAAATTCCAAAACTGTCTTTAGGATATCTATTTCAAAAGGAAGTGGCGACACGAGTGTATTTGAATTTCTAGATCACTTATGTTCTTATGCTGCTTTAGTTGGAGTGCAAATATGTTATCTGATATGATTATAAATAATTAAAGAAATATTCGTCTACAGATAAACCCGGGTTTACTTATTTATTTTTTCCTCCTAAACTTATGAATCACCATTTTTTAACAATATTCATCAAACATCAATAACCTTTCTGTTCTTGCTATTGAATTTCTATCTTATTATGTTGCAATCTAATTAAATGAAAATGTTTCAAATATGATTTCTAATATTTATATTTTCGATAAAATAATTAATAGTAATACTGATAGTGGAATTGATTGAATAAAATAACAGATAAAAAGAACTTCTATCCTCTATTCTTTTGCAGACTGAATGCTTCTAAAAAGTTGTATGGCACCCAGCCAATGGATTTAATTAGTTAACGTTCATAAAAAAATCATAAAATATTTTAAAAATAGTCGTTTGTTTGTTTCTCTAAATCCAAAGTCTATTGGTACTAATAACAACTAACATTTTTATTTATAGAATGCATTCATTATATTACAGCTATTTGTATATGTACCTTAATTTAAAAGTACTGCAAAATAATAGTTTAAAGTTATATATAGAAACATCTAAGCTCATATATCTGGTGAATCATATCAAAAAAATTTAATGAAAATTATAATATACAAACACATATATTAGAGAATCAAATGCAAAAGGAATGAAGATTGCAAAAAGCACTACAATTGGTCTGCAACTATCCTTGAAATCACTGCACGAAT